>QLPF01004602.1:0-16040 GCA_003314045.1 Hygrophorus pudorinus | reverse complement strand
CTGTGAAGGTGTCGACTGTGAAGGTGTCGGCTGTGAAGGTGTTGGCTGCGATATACTAGCCGCGGTCGGTAAGGCTTGTGAAGCCTTTATATATGGTGTCTCTAATTCCGGCTTCGTCCCACGGACATTGAGGATAATTCGGTTGCCCATGACACACGACATGGCGACAGTGAAGGCAATCGGAATTTCCGTGACGTATCCCTATTGGTCGACCATTAGTCGTGAGACTGCAGCCAGCGTCATGTAACTCACCGATTGAGTGGCCCACACGATTAAATTGGTCAAGTATGTTGCGAAAATGCTACGTCGAGGATGAGGATCGAGTAATTGTGATGGGTTAACAGGTGAACACTTACACCAGGAAGTACAGAATCGAATCTCTGATGACAACATTGATAAGGTCCTTTCTGAAGTGGAAGCGCCCCCTTTCGGAATATACAGTTCGGATCCCGCGAGTAAGCGCGAGTGCGCAGAGGAGGCACTCGAAACTGAGGATAGGGATCCAGAAAGTATAAAAATAAGGCCAGATGTTCACTGGTACGCAAAAATGCATTCCAGGAACGACCTCAGATATCGCTGTGTAGATAAGTTCAAGACACGGGAAGAAAAGTAGGTGTGCATCGCCCTCACCTGTCATACCAGACAACACTTTACCCATTATTGTTGCCGCAACCGCTGACGAAGCTATAAAGCAGATGAGCATCAAGGCTAGGACTTTCTTATTCATGAAATAGAGAGCGTATAGCCGCATTTGTAAGATAACTAGATGCGAGCGTGTCAGTGACCGCCTGTAGTTCAAGGGCTGTAAGCCAACGTTACTTTCTGCAATCATGCAAGCGACGAGGCCAGTCCAACCTTGCCATTGAAACCAACGAAGGCCTGTGCACAGATGAGTGCTGGCCAACTGTGCCAAGGACGAAGTGACGTACAACTACAGGAAAGGAATGGTAAGCCAGTATTAAAAGTGCGTTCGAGCGGATGACTCACAACTAAAAACAAAACAGCATCGGTGAGCAGATGTGGATAGTACAGTTCAGTGACGTACTGAATCAGTTAGGGAGGTGGTGAAAAGAACTTGTGACGTGAAGAGAATCAACGTGATTATACCAGCGAGGTCTTTCGGCAAACGACGAACCGTAATTGTTGAAACTATCCTCGCAAAATCCATTAGTCCTGGTGATGAAAAGGTGACGGTACAATAGGTGCGTTTACTCACAGCGCGCAGGCAAGGATATAATAGCGGTTCTGCGCACAACGCTCAACACCGGTAGACTAGCAGTCGTACGACGCCATCGACTCACAATAAAGAAAAGATACTTCACAATCGACCACCGTGATTTCTATCGGCAAAACTATCAGGTCCATTCAATGCGAAACCAGGCAGTATCGATACCCAGATGAATTCGATCTGTTGTGCAACGCAACACGGTCAGCGAAAGTCCATCTTGGCCTGCTCCATACACACCTCTCTATCAAGTGTTATCACTGTTGGATCCGGTCAAATAGCATGACTATAAGCTGGAGGGAGCACGTACAGTGCTCGTAAACAATAATCATGGCTCCCGCCACTTTTAACCAACAAGGTCTGAGCGTCCGACGCAATACGACCACGGCGAAAAACTCACCTGAGGCATACCTCGCAGAATGCAGATCGCTGATACAAGTCACTAATAGTTCCAACACACTCATGGTCGACGGGAAACAAAGGGTTTCAAACAATGGCGATTCGTCGCCATAAAATCATGAGAAGCCTGATTCTGAGGCGTGATTTCGTGCCGTCCCAGGTAGAGCCCGGACCTCCGCCGACATCGTAATCCCAATGTATGAGATGATTGCCTTCTAAAAAAAAAATGGTGGTGATCGATCCAGGATACAAGTTTAAGCACTGCATGCACCAATGACGCCGCCGAAGTCTGAAATTTCGCAAGTTTACCACAGCCTGAAACTAAACTCTAGACTAGTACTTGTGATTCTAGATTGATGCAAGCATGGCCAGCTCGATGACTCGGCCCGCATGGACAGTACCATGATTGTCTGGCAGCCGTTTGACGTCTTCCGCCGAAGAAGCAGCAAAATGCAATCAACAGCCAGAAGACCTATTCACTGAATAACGATATATCTGATGAACCAAAGCGATCCGAGCAGTTGATAGGCAGGACACTCCGCTACGTCCAAAAGCATTGATCGGCGAGGTCCTTGCGGGATGATAAGCTTACGTGGCGTGGTGTGGTAAGGACCAGGTGCGGCCCGTCGGGAGTGTCGACTAGAAAACACCACGATTGTGACACGGAGGACGGCCAGCTGCGAGCCTGCGACAGATAAAAAAAGAGTCTGGTAGCTTCGATTCTGGCTATCGCAAGGAGAACAAGTTGGGATTGCGAAATCGAACACCATGGTATACATCATCAAACAAAAGGCCTAGTGTAATTATAGAGTGCCAAAGTGTTCGCCCCCCCGCAGAACTCGGAGCTGTCTCCCGGGCAAAGGGTGTTGCATCCACTGGTAACTGGGGCATCGCCGTTCGGAATGCTATTACCGCACGCTAAAACAGGCAAGCAGCACCATTAACATACAACAAAAACAGCTTGGAAAGGCACCGACTGCATGTGTTTCCGTTCTCTATCGCAGCAATAGTCAGCCCGGCGGCACATGTCGTCACACACTTTTCAACAGTCATGCCGCCACCAACGGCACCAGTAACATCCACGGACAGAGCACCGCCGCTATAAATGAGGAACGGGAAAGTCAGGTGCTGCGAAACGAAAGCTTGAAGTCCAATCGAACCTGTAGCAGCCCAGTGATGTCCAGTATCCGTAGCCTGGCACCGTGATGGGGCCATGGGCGTTGTTGGGTTGACCGAAGGCGGTGTTTTGGTAACCATTGAAATAAAACTCGTTTCCGCAGAACTCGCTCTTGTCGCCGTTGCAGGGCAGGATACACCCAATGTCTGAAGGGGTGGCTCCCGTCAGGCTATTTGAGCAGTCTGCAAAGAACCATTCGACGAATTCACTGAGGAATCGCTTGATAGGGTTGATTGGAATGGGTTAACATACAGCAACCAGCGTTCGACACTGCAGCAAAGGGGTAGTTGCGGCCCTGACAAGCAGACACACATTTCTCCACGGTCGTCAGGCCGTTGAAACCGAAACCAAAGAAGCCAGCGGACCCGGGGGTCCAACTTGTTGGACAAAAAGATAAGGCAAGGAATATCACATAGAGATTGGATCGAACCTATAGCACCCAACCGACTGCCATGTCCCATAAGACGGCAAAATGGTGGGAGGTGGCTCATAGTTCTTGATGTAAAGGTTCAAGAAAAACGAGCCTCCACAAAGTTCGGCGGTGTTCCCTTGGCAAGGCAACGTGCACCCCTGAGTGACCGGAACGCTCCCGCGTCCGACCATGCTCGAGCAGTCTACAACATAACAAAGCGAGAAACAAACATGAGCGAGATACACGAAGACTAAATCAAAAGAAGCCACGAACAGCATTGATTGCCGGATTCTACGCCGGCAAGGACAAAGCCGCTTGCATTACAGAAGTCGATGCAGTTTTCGACTGTAAATGGGCCTGAGATACCGACTGGACCCACATTGATAGCGCGTTGGCCTTGAACCGGGAAATTGTCACTGAAGAAGATCACAGTGAGGAGCCGGAACGGAATACAAGAGAAAGATATTCTCCAAACCTGTAGCAGCCTAGCGATACCCAACCATTGTGCTCCGGCACAACAGTAGGTGGGGAAGAAACGCCTGTATTACCGGGCACCGCCGTATTGTTGTAAACGCTCAAGCGGTTTGCTCCTCCGCAAATCTCCGTTGTGTCGCCTACGCAAGTCATGTCGCATCCGGAATTGACCGGGCCGCCGCCATTCACGAAGGCATTCCCACAGTCTACAGACAAAGAGATGAAAATGAATGGTGTTTATATCAGTGAAGGCTGAAAAACAAGCTACAAACAGCATTCTTGGCGGAACTCCAAACCGGCAAAGGAGAAGTTTGCAGTTTGGCATGCACTAATACACTTTTCGATTGTCATGGGACCTGTGACAGCTGTCGGGTTAACGAGAGTTCGAGTATTGACGTTGTCACTTGGAGGGAGGATGTCAGACGTGCGGGGACAGAACATAATTGGACGTTAAGTTGGAACAAACCTATAGCAGCCTATCGATTCCCAAGGTTCAAATGTGGCGCTGGTCTTCACCACAACCGCAGTGTTGTTGTAAACATTCAAACGGTTCGCACCCCCACAAAGCTCAGTCGAATTGCCACCACAAGCCATGGTGCATCCGCTAGAAACCGGGCCACCCCCATTGAAGGAGGAATCACAGTCTAGATCACACAAGATGAATCAAGGATCGAGAGGACAGGGAAGAACAACTCCAAGACGAACAACATTCGGTGCTGTATTCCATGCCAGCAAGAGGAAATCCAGCTGCTTGACAAGCATTGCAGCAAGACTCAACAGTGGCTTGACCTGTGACGGCGGTTGCATGAGTTAAGGTCCGGGAATTTGTGTTGTCGCTGAACATCGTGAGCGTGAGGAAGAAATTTCGGAGAGAAACGGGTCTGGCACACCTGTAGCAGCCGAGAGACATCCAACTATTAAACGAGGCAAGGGTGGATGGAGAGGCAACGGCGGGTACCGAACTTTGTTGAAAAAGCGTCAACAGGTTCGGTCCTCCACAAATTTCGTCGCTTTCTCCTGCACACGGCATGGTACATTGCGTAGAGGCGACAGCAGTGGACCCGCCTTCGAGAGTATTACCGCAATCTACACGTCGCGAGAAGGCAATTTGAGGAAGTGCAAATGAGTACGAGGGAAGGTATACTGACAGCATTCATCAGTGAATTCCATTCCGGCGTACGCATATGCAGAGCAAAAGGCAATGCATGTCTGAATGTCGACGCTACTCCCCGAAAAAGAAAGCGCAGACAGGGTCCGAGGATTACCGGTGTCACTGCCACGGAGATGATCAGCACTATTATGCCGGCCAAGTTGAATATGACACACGTGTAACAGCCGAGAGATGTCCATCCAGAGGGCAAGGGAGGTGGTGAGCGCGCGCGTA
Organism: Hygrophorus pudorinus; assembly: GCA_003314045.1. Lineage (NCBI taxonomy): Eukaryota > Fungi > Basidiomycota > Agaricomycetes > Agaricales > Hygrophoraceae > Hygrophorus > Hygrophorus pudorinus. The sequence continues at coordinate 10,969 of QLPF01004602.1, read as the reverse complement.
TATCCTCCATGCGCTTGTTAGGCAAATTTTGAACGCCATGAGAATATGACGAAACCTAGAGTGTTGTTAAACAGGGCGTTAGTTTGTCGAGTATTCAACACCATGGACGAATGCCACAAACAGCGGAAAAGGTAGAGATCAGAAGGACGAGAGTCAATAATGAAGCCAATGGTCTGCCATTGACACAGACGTTGGACATGATGACCTGCGCAAGTCCTGCAAAGTTGGAGGCATTTTGAACGCCTTACTTATATAGTAAAGATGTGGGCCAGTACGGCATCCGGATTCCGGAAGTACATTGACAGACTTCAGAAGCCCGAGAGAGGCACAGGATCAAATCTTTGGAAAATGATTTTAACGCGTAATATAAGCGCGGGGCAGGGGCAGGGGCAAGGGCAAGGGCACCTTTTTACTTATAATCAAGGGGTTTAACAACAATCGAAATCCCTTTTCAGAGAAGAAATCCGAGTCTCGGACTTCGGTTTGTCAGCGTACGTACTACATGTAGTAGGAAAATGATGTGCCCTTCACTGATTCAATGGTATGTGATGGGACATGTCCTGGGGCCCATTGACATGCTGTTTGTTCGAAGTGCCCCAGTGCGGCCTGAACTATTAGCAGGCGACCATTGCATACTATCGCGTAAATCAAACTTACTTACGATACTGTATTTATCAACCGTGGCAGTCACCAAGTCAGAGATGATGCCGAATCTCCTCAACAAACGGGACAGGCTTTTTACGAGCGGGACAACGAGAAACTGTGCAGAATGTTAGCAACGCAGAGATCAAAACCATTATCACGTTGGACGTTCTTGACTATCTTTTCCACCTGTGTCTACGCACGAGGAATTCGACCTTCGGCGTGTCTTGACCGTTCGTACGAATACCCACATGCACGCATTTTGTTCCATCGAGATCATAGAACGGCTGTTGTCGGCTTATTTTTTAAAAGGTAATATGTACAAGATAGCTGGTGTCGCTGGGGATACCGTTGGTGAGTCGAGAGGTAACACATTTGAGGCTCTCCACTCCACTTTACAGTGAGCTCAAATCATGAATATTTGCGCTTCTTATCCTCTGGCGCTCTTGAATCTGACGAGCGAACGGGATCATTCAGATGTCCAACAAAAGCCACCCTTAGGGTATGCTTGCCCCATTGGAGTGCAAAATTCAACCTTTAACCTGCCTGCACATCGGCTTCTTCAGGCCCTAATCGAGCACTCCCCATCCCCTGTCACCATCGCCAAGCAATTCCTAGTGGAGCTTAGCAAATGTAGGATATCGAATGTGCAAGCATTAGGTGTGTGCTTTCATTCTTCAACTTGGCCTGACCTCGCTCAATATGCCGCAAGCTCAATATGCCGGCAGTGATGCCTATCACATCGCTCCAGTCGTTTGGGCGAAAATAGTCCACGAAGAGCTCAAACGTCAGGGTGGAGACCTTGAATATCTCACGCAGCTCGCAAGTCACTACTTGTCTCACCTGGTCATTCCATGTAAGCCGCTTATACCCTCGAGAGCTAAACAACAGATTTACTTTTTCAAGTTCGAAACCCTGGTGGAAAGAAAACGCCCCAAGATACCGTCCATTCCACGCCAAACTTCAGGCGCATCGACGAGATTGAAGACCTGCTAAATCAAGCCATTACCAATCGCAGACAATCGGCTTTGAAAGACCTGGTACTTTTTGTTCAGCCGTTGGTCCCCTTGTGAAACTAATGATCAACTGCAGATTTTTCTCCGCGATGGCTCCAGTTGCCCTGTTAAGGTATACTCATTCTCCCCTCCGAACAGTGACATTCCTCGATGTGCTCACATAATCCCATTCTCCCTGCACTCAAAGGTAACCCCAAACCGATGGATTTCATTCCTTTGAATCCTCACTTAGTTGTCTAGACGCGGTCACATGTTGCCATTGAAGCCTTCACTGGCGCTGTCTTGACGGCAGAATTTATCCAGAACTCCATAAATCATCCCAGTAATGCGCTTAACATTGAAATTAACGCCCACGATTCGGTAGATAAGTACCTGGCTTGGGGCATCGAAGCGAGATCGTATGATAATCAGGTGAGGCTATCAATCTACTAGTTACGTTCCTGAATTCATATATGAGACAGTGGAAATACTACTACCGAGTGGTTCGACCAGATTGCATTCCGCCAATGATTAGACTCCGAGACGGGGACGAAATTGTATTTGGACAGGGTACCGGCGGTCCCCATATCAGCCTCCTCGATCCGAAAATTTGCAATCTATACCTCGCAATGGCTCGGGTCTCTTATGCTTCCGGAGCTGCAGAAATATTTGACAAATTCGTTAGTGACGAAGATGAAGATGGAATGCATGTCCCCGTTTATTTTGGCAGCCCCTTTATATCTGATGAAGTGCTTATGCGTCGGCTTGAAGTCTTAGCTTGTTAACATATTACATCATTCCTTGTCCCCGCATCTTATGGGACAGGGCAGTTGAGCAGTCCCAAGCACTGCGGCTTCGAAAACCGGCTGCCATCTCACATGAACTTGAGCGTGATATCGGTGCTGACTATGGAGCAAGAGGCATCTAGGTTGTTGGAAACGCGAGAGGAAACGGGATGCGCGGGATATGAGATCAACAATTTCACCTTTGACGAATGCACTACTGAAACGACTACGCATATTTCCTACTCCTTCGCTCACGCGCTAGCACCTACACTGACGACAAGGGGAAAATGCATTTTCATATTCATTACTGTCTAACTACACAGCCCAAGACCCCACTCGCGACGCGTACACGACCCTACGGATGTCGCCTCAAGTCACAAATGATTAACGATTGAAGTTCGATTGAAATTTGAATGATGTGCAAGGTGCATACATTCAAAGGTGCGTCAAGCGTCGCTATTCGAACTACTTCCAACATGGGTCATGTTCGGATCGGCAATTCACCTGAGTGGTCGAAGTAACTACAAGGATGGGCCACGAGAGGCGATTGTTTGTCAACTGCTAGACAAAGAAAGTGCGTCCCTCATCGCCAGACAGCATATGGTCGGGAAACTGATAGTTGAACCAGGCGTTCGTGACAATGGTCCTCCGAGGCTCCGCCTCTCCAGGACCAAGAATATCAGAAAGGTTGGACATTTATGCGTGAAAAAGGTGGGAAAGTACATGGACCAGAGCGTTGTTTGCAAAAAGGTGGTAGCGCATCTGTTAGGGTTCCGGATTCTCATCCCCTTAGGGGTCCCTCCCATGTTATGACGGCTGTATACAAGGAACCGAGCCATTGAGCCTACTAGGAATATAGAGGGCAAAGGGGATATACCTTGAACTCGAATACCATCTTACCGTCGGCTTTGAAGATTATGCCCCTCCCATCTTCATAAACGTGACCAGAATATACTTCGTCATGGGCTGTCAAATGAAACGAATAATGCTGATCGTCCTCGTTCGTGGCAGCATGATCACGTTGATGATTATTGGCTGTATGATGAAGATTGCTGACGACCGTGACGGTGAGCGTGTCGGGAAGCTTCAATGGCCCCTGTGCACTCTTGATCACTGTCGATATCAGCGACTGGGCTGCCTTATATCTTTTTTCAAGGTGACCGAATTTTTTCCTCTTCTTGTATCTCGCGCCTCCGTTCATCCTTTCATTAATTATTGGGCCTCCAGCAAGGAGACCCTTGAAATCACCATTTTCGTCGATGACGAAGGTTAGCGCGACATCACGCGCGACCAGGGAGTTGTAAGGCCAGGCCTGGTCAACAAGTCGAGATTGTGAGTATACATCTTGAGCGAATATGATGTTTAGGCTTACGTCACGGATACCTACTAGTAGAGGAACAGCATAGACAATGCTCGAAAGCACGAAAGCGTTGCAGAGTACGGTCATGAATTTGAAGAGGTGCATTGTTGCTGGTAAAATACACTGTAAAATCGGACGCAATTAATCAGTTCAAAGCGATCCACAGTGTTGCGTACATGTTTTGATGATAAAGTTAGCGGTCAACGGGATGTGTGGGACTGCAAGTTAGCAACATGGGATATTTCATACTTGGCATTTTCGCATGTGAACTTCAAGTTGAACGTTCAACGCCGGATCACCGGACATGCGAAAATGCGACTCGGAAGTATAAGAGAAGCCATGTTGCTAATTTGCAGTCCTAGAGCATCTGCGATATCCCCCTTTGACCGGTAACTTTCGAATTTCTCCTCAAAACATGTACGCCGTCAACTCTTTCACGCTTTTGAGCATTGGCCTTGCTGCTCCTCTGGGTGAAGTAAGCCTCAGAAATCATTTTCGTACGCGTTGGCCAGGCCTTGTCGCTCGCCGCGCGCGACGACATCACAATAACCTTCACCATCGCCCCAACTGGGGTCTCCTTAGACCAGGCCCATCATATGATCGACCGACGACACAAACGGAAAGAAAGTGAAAGCGTTCGCTGAGCTATGCCAGAAATATGTGAACGCCAAGGTGGAAATCATGATATCGAGGTGATCAACCACGCACGCGAGCCAATGCACCTTTCTGGGATACTCGCCATCTCGGTCACCAATCATCTTCATGTCTCGCCACTCGACGGTCGTCATCATTACACATCTCCCATGGCGTTGCGCTTTATGGACTTGGGCAGCTGGTACAAGCGCTACGCCCAAAGTTGAATTCATCTAGTTGAGTTATGCAGCGTGGTTCAACAAGGTTAGCACCACACCCATATTCCATTCAAGTTAATAAATTATAACTGGTTCGGAAATTTCAACTCAGGCATCGACGTCCATTTTCAGAGCGGGTGCTGCTGGAAATAGACCAGCCCCAACATCCACAACGGCACTTCAATCACCTAATGTCTGTAAAAAGTAACGCACGACTTCCCCTGCCAGCACTCCACGCGGTCCACCGTGGCTGCATTATTCGCGGTTCGAAAGCTCGAACAGAAAAACGAGCTCAAGCAATGCATTCTGAGATGCATAGTTGCCTTGACATCACCGTCGGTCTCGTTGAATCTGAATATAATCAATGCGACTCTGATGCACTGTGAGCGAGGGCGCTGACGGTAGAAGATTCGATATTCCCGGTCAGCATCTAACTTGTAAGCGTCGGGAAATGGAGGAGCTTGGTTTGAGCGGAATTGTCGTTCTGACGGGCGCTTATCCTGGGATCGAAACCCAATTCTGTGTTACATTCCTGCTCTTCCACGTGGATATCGAGATACGAAGAACATTCGACGACAGCTGGACCCACCAAAAAACTACTAGTATCTCGCTCAGGCTATTGCGGCCATTCGTGCCGCTGTGTACCGCGTTTCTGGGATCACAACGATAATCTGTGAGACGAACGATGATCAGTGCGTCGAGGAATTGAAATCGACGGCCACGCTTGAGAAACGGAAAGGTGACAACTCTAACCGGCAGGGGTATTGTTTATGGGCAGAAGGTGATGAAGGCGGCTGCGAACATTTCGTTTACGAGATAGCGATCCAGCTCGGATGGCGAGGACGATACATGTACACCCACGAAGGAATGAAGCAGGATCTGTGTCACCATATCAAATCTTCGAGATGAATAGTAAAGGTGTCGGCAGAAGCAGCTTGGACTTGCCGCGGTGGACCAAAATTCGATGGAGAAGGTCACATGCGAAGTATAAGAGAAGTCCATCATGATGTTGCTAACTTGCAGTCCCACAGGGATCTATTAGCATGTACCACTCACTGAAAGTGATATACGGAACCGCAATATTTCAATTCTACCGACAGCATGACTTCTGCCATTTTCAGCTGCGAACGTGAAGTCCGGCTGTTGGGTACATTTAAAACTTATCTAGGCGGCCGAACCATATATCAAGCTTACAAGAGACAATCATGATCGTGACTTTCCCAGAAAAAGTGAGTGTGCACTCATGATCAGGGACGGTTGAACGTTGACCATTTCAGGAGTTCACATGCGAAAACGCAAGGTATAAGAGATCCCGTGTTGCTAACTTGCAGTCCCAGATATCTGCGAAATCTCCCGTTGACCGGTAACTTTCTCCTTAATACAATGTACGCAACTTTATAATATCTTGACTCGATATTGATGGTATCCTATTTCACAGTTTCAACTACAAACTCCTCATACAACCATGCGTCTCTCTAAATTAGTGGGGGTAATACTCTTCAACTATTCCGTGTTTTTGAGTGTGGCCCTTGCTGTTCCTCTCCGTATCCGTGAAGTGAGCCTTAGACGTCATATTCGTTCAAGATCCACTCACCGTCCCGACGTGTTGGCCAGGGCTGGCCCCAGAATTCGTTGGTCGCGCGTGCCGTGGTCGATGTTAAGTTCGTCGCAAGCGGCCAATTCCGCCACCTCAATGAGTTACGGAATCCCGGTGCAAACTTGAAGTCAATAGAAAACCGCGAACGAACACAAGCGCAATATCAGGCCGCCCAGGAACTGATACAGGCACTGGTCGACGCTGCAAAAGTCCCATTGAGGATTCCTGTCCGCCTCACTGTCACTGTCCAGAGCACTTTGCATACCTCGCCCGGGGATCTTGATCCGCATTACTCATTTTTTTTCGAGATGGACAACAAAAAGTATGATGGCCACGTTTGTCCAAATGGGAAGGGTGCGATCTTCTTTAGACGCAATACGGTCTTCTCAGTGCGTTTCTTGCCTCCTGGTGGCTTGTATATTCCTTATAATCATTAATGCTCTAGAAACCTCCAGACCGCAATAAATCGGCTTCTTCATGTTCATAAAAAAATCGGGGTTGGGACGGGTTGGGACGGGAATGCCGAAGTGTGCGTGGGAGTTACTGGTACATTGTTTCATGTTTCTGGAAATGACTGGTCCTTTCCGCCTTTTTCATGACTTTGTCTGCCATACACACCCGTGATATCTGCATCAAGCCTGTGAAAAGCGAATGATGAAAAGAAACAGTGAGGGCGCGGAGGGTTTTGTTCACAGGGTTACGAGACGCGACAAAATGGGATTTGTGATGGCTGGCATGATTACCGGTCATTGATCGCCATGATGGCGGAACTGCACGACGGTAAAGGCGCTTAAGCCGAGATTGTAACCCGTTTTCTTCGTTACTGTATATTCGCAGGAACGAAATAAACTGTAAAATAATATCAGTGGAAGCAATAAGTCATACGTGGGGTTGTTGCGTACGTACAAGTTTTGAAGAGAAAGAAAGTTACCGGTCAACGGGAGATATCCAAGTCGCAGGGTCTGGAACTGCAATCTTGCACCTCGTATACAGTGCGAGCTTCTATAGCGCACAAGCCCACTTTTTTCCGGGATCCATGCTCAAGTGGTCGATAATGCTCCCGCCGAGGAAAAGTTCATCCCAAAAGTCAGACATGCTTCTCTTTTTATCGAATAACGCCGAGAACTCACGTTCACAGGCGGAAACACGAAGTCGTACGCCCGGGAGGACCGTCACGGTGATATTCCTAACTTGAATCCCATATCTCCAGTTTTCTGTGGCCTGAGAGTCGCATATGGATGATGACTGCACTCACCCAAGCCTTTTCTCCCTGTCATACGTCCCAACTCCTGCAGCGCTCCTGTGCTTACGCCACTATGGTAGCCCAGCGCCAGAATATATCCCGGCCCGCACCGTCACCACATACCCAGCCGCCTCTTCTGAGAAGATGGGACAAAGCAGGTAAAACAGTGCGTGGACGCGTTGGATCTGCGGGGGGTTGACCTGTCGCAGAGGCACTTGTCAGTCTGTGCCAACGGACAATAAATTTAAAAAATGCTAATCGTAATCGTCCTCTTCAACAAACTTCCGCTTCACCATTCACACTAGGTTCCTTGTCACCAGTCTGAATCTCCTCCATCGCATCACTCTCCTCTTCTTCCTCGTCGTCCCTAGTCCTTCCTCTTCCTCCGCAGCATCGCTGCCATCCTCCATAACAACGGCCACCCCAGCGCCCGGCGCAACCAGGCGTCCCAAGCATATCAATATCCGACGGCGTTTGTATTGCACTAATAAGGAACGGCGCGTCGTGCGCTGACAAGACATCCATGGCATGGTCTTGCGACGTTGGGATCAATGTCGAGTTCCTAGTAGTAGCTACAGCGGGGATGGCAGCAGGCTCCACATCTTCGCCATCGTCTTCCTCGGATTCAGACTGTAGCTAGGGCTTTGTAAGCGTAAATCTCCGTTGCCTCAGGCTCGCAGCACATGCATGTGATTGGCGTTGCTATGGGTTCCCCCTCTAGCGGATTTTTTCACCCTCCCATTTTCAATCCATCTCGTTAGTGCGGTATAGTCTGATTTCCTACTTTTATTCTTTTCAGCTTTCCCTCTTTCGGACTTTGCCACACATTCAAGGTGCGTTCTATCTCTTTGCGTTCTGGTCCTCCCTTCGAGATCTCCTCATCGTCCCGGAATTCCAATTCTCCCCGCTCTCTCTCATCGTTCCGGGCTTTGGTTTTCCCCTCCCTTCTTCGGACCTTCCTTCTCCCATTTCCGAGAACTTCAATCTTCCAAGCTTATCTTGCGTGCTGTCCAATTTCTGATTCCTATGAATTTTCAGAATTTTTTTGGACCCGAGTCCATTACCCCCACAACGCGGAAAAATGTTTGTCTTTCCGTCATTTTCTGTTTTTGTATTCTTTTCATTTCCTTCATACCTCATCACCATCCAAATATCTTTATCTGTTTTGTAGCGTTTTGTACATATCCGTTACTGAGCTCACTACAAAGCTGGTGTCGATGCGATGAGAGGACTGCTCGTGCGTGACGGGACATAGCGGTGCATGTGTTTTTTGTTTGGCCACAGGACCCCAGACCACCCAGGCGACATGGTGTCTGCTGAATATCCTTCGACGATAAGATCATGTCGAAGGATATTCAACAGCTACGGTTGCATCATGTTTCAGAGACATGTAAGTGTGCATATCCTCGTCGTGGTGATCCGGTCCGAGGACGTTGCTGGATATAGCCTTTCTTCGTGATGCAACAACGAACACGAAAAAAGGGATCTACTAGCATGTATCACTGGCAGTGAAAGTGACATACCGTTCGATGGCGGAACGATGCTTCCTCCGCCGTCCTCCCAGGCCAGCATAGCTTCTGCATTTCCACCTGCGAACGTGAAGTCCCACTGTGGGATTCATTTAAAGCTTTTCTAGGCGGAAGAACTTTCAAGCTGACAAGGAACAATCGTGATTATGACTTTTTCAGAAAAGGTGAGTGTGTACTTATGATCTGTTTCACTGAGCGACGGTTGAACATTGACCATTTCCGAAGTTCACATACGAAAACGCAAGATATAACTATCCCATGTTGCTAACTTGCAGTCCCAGATATCTGCGAAATCTCCCGTTGACCGGTAACTTTCTCCTTGATACAATGTACGCAACTTTATAATATCTTGACTCGATATTGATGGTATCCTATTTCACAGTTTCAACTACAAACTCCTCATACAACCATGCGTCTCTCTAAATTAGTGGGCGTAATACTCTTCAACTATTTCGTGTTTTTGAGTGTGGCCCTTGCTGTTCCTCTTCGTATCCATGAGGTGAGCCTTAGACGTCATATTCGTTCAAGATACACTCACCATCCCGACGTGTCGGGCAGGGCAGGCCCCAGAATTCGCTGGTCGCGCGTGCCGATGTCGCTGTTAGTTTCGTCATCGCCCCAAACGGTGATTTCAGGCACCTCATTTCCTCACAGAAGCCCAGGATCAAAAATTACGAACAAATACAATTGGAGTTTAGGGCCGCCAAGAGGCTGATACGGCCATTGGTCAACGCTGCAAAAGTCCCATTGGACATTCCTAACCGCCTCACTGTCACTCTCCAGAGCAATTTGCATACCACAGTAGGGCACCGTGATTCTCATTACTCATTCCATTTCATGATGGGCGACACAAAGTATACTGGTCACGTTTATCGAAGTGGGGAGGGTACGATCTTTATTGGACACACTCAGGTCTTCCCAGTGTGTTTCTTGCCTCCTGGTGGCTTGTATATTCCTTATAACCATTAATGCTCTAGATACCTCTAGCCAAGAATGAATCGGCTTCTTCAGGTTCACAATCATAAAAAAATCGGGGGGGAGGGAGTTGTTCGGACGGGAATGCTGAAGTGTACGACTGCGTTTTCATGTTTCTGGAAATGACTGGTCTTTTCCGCCTTTTTCATGACTTTGTCTGTCATACACCCGTGAAAAGCGAATGATGATCGGTTCATCAGTGAAGGGAAAGTGAGGGCGCGCCGGAGGGTTTTGTTCACAGGGTTACGAGACGTGGCATGGGATTTGTGATGGCTGGCATGATCACCGGTCGGAACTGCAACATGAGGATATATCCCGATGAAGTCCTTGGCTTCTGTGTCTCGAACGGTGAACGTGAATTCGTCCAACTTTCGGATAAGCTTTTCCCGACTAGTAGGAGTCTTGTTACCCGCCAGTGGTCGGATATATCCTGATGCATCATGCATCCTCACAATGCGGCTTGAAAAAACATTTCATTTCACGTCCCTGTCACAGCCCTGGGAATTCCTGGTGGTGTTGAGGCGGTTTGACATTACAAAACTACGAGACCGATGGAATTTAAAGTATATTCGCAAAGTTGTAGATGGGGCAGGCAGCGGCATACTAGTGATTACACTGGGTGAGATTGATATACGCAGAAACGCGGCCACAGCGCCAGCAAATGTACATTGGTTAAACTGGCAGTATTTTGAAGATGAGCGGCCATGCAGAACTTGGTATGACAGTACGACACCTTGATAATGGTCACCTCAAGCTTAAACTTTCGGGGGGTGTCGACGTGGCACGCATTTGCCGTTTTGGGACATCACTTACAGTAATGTGTCGGTCCAGATCAACTTGCCCAAATCTTAGAATCCTGGCTGATACAGCTAGCACACCGTACCAATGTATCGGCCAGCAAGACACGGGAATCCAACAAAGTCGTTTCTGAGGCAGGGAGCACACCCACCCCCCTCCTCAATGACATAACTAGTGGGCCCGGTGACATTTGC
>QLPF01004585.1:0-14218 GCA_003314045.1 Hygrophorus pudorinus | reverse complement strand
GTGGTTAAACGCAAGACAACGTGTCTGACGCGGCACCCACCACCACCACCAGAACCGACCCCACGTTCTTCAAGAGAGCGCGGGGTGTTCGATTTCAACTTCGGCCCCACACCCATCCACCACCTACCACACCCCCACGCTCTTCAACAGAGCGCGGGGCGTTCGACTTCGACTTCAGCCCCCACGCGATCCACCACCAATCCTACCCCCTCGCTCTTCAACAGAGCACGGGGTGTTCGTTTTCACCCACCCGGCCCCACCTACCACCAATCCTACCCCCGCGCTCCCACCCCCCGCGCTCTTCAACAGAGCCCGGGGCATTCAAATTCATTATCATAAACTACATACATGCCAGCGGAGCCAGCGAAATGCTGGCTCCAGCCAGTAAATATTTTTAAATAGAAAAATAATATTTTTTATAATATATACCGGCTGCGCGCCGACTGTAGACGACCGCAGCCGGCTGTATACGGCTCGCAGCTATGGCTGGTGAATAATGGGTAAATTAGCCAGCTGCAGCAACACTAATGATGCTGTCCAAGAACAATGTCATCGTCATATGAAACAGAGATGTTTTTGGACTGCAGGAGTTAATGATGTGTGGCCACAGGACCAACACAACAAGTGGGGGCGCTTTGGTATCTGGCTACATGCCAGTCTTGAAGCCTTCAGCCCTTATGGAATTAGTGTACGACTTTATATTGGATGGAGATTTCGGAACAGCACCATTTGAAATTCCAAAAAAGTCTTTCGTCAAGTCAGCCTTGGCCATGGTGGAGAATGACAGTCATGATACCTGCATGGTAGAGGAAGTCATCAATGAGGAAGCGGATGGAAAATTTGTCAAATACATTGGCAACGGTTCAGCTGTCCCCATTTAGCCTTGCCCATCCCAGCCCAAACCTTCCCAGTTCCAACACCAATGATACCCAACTGGCCCTTTCGTCTGATTGAAGGCACTCACTTCCTCCTCAGCGGCTCCGAAAACCATCCCGCAACTTCCGCAACTTGGTCTGCACATATTTTTAGCTTTATGTGCACTAGTCAGATGTGAGGTTAATGGTAAAGCAGACAGGAATACAACAGACAGTGTGCATCAGGAAGCAGAAGTAGAATTCGACGACAAAGGCGTTGGTGGCGTCATTGGAGGGGTCTCATACAAAGAGGTCGTCATACTACTAATTGGTGGCGGCAGCTGTACCGGCTTCCGTGATGAAAATTGTTGTTGACCAAATGAAGGGATGTGACTTACTCGAATTTGGTGGGGGAGCCAGCATAGACGGTGGTGAAGATGAGGGGGAAGCAATGTTGGCCTTCTCGAAACCATCTGGAGAGAATATGTCTGATATGGTCCTGGACCGTGGAAATCGCACTTGACAATCATCTCGAAGTTTGATAGTATGGGGTTATCAACGGTTAGCTCCCACTCAAGATAGCTACACATCTCGCGTTCCATCTGGTTGATCTCCCTAAGAGTGCACATTCCCTGCACCACAATGCTCCACGACTTGTTCAAATATGTATCGCAAATGACTTTTGAGGCAATCGTGAAGGCGGAAACTAACAATCGGTGACCCGAAGAACCGCAGGCAGTAGGGAAGTGAGCTTTGAGGCGCTGTAGCAGAACGAGGGCCGCAAATGTAACGGAAGAGTGTAGTTTCGTCTGATGGAGGGCATAAGCAATGAAATAAGGGAGCTTTGCTTGAGAGTGTGTTGACGATGGAGGATACTCGGGGCAAGCGACATCAGGAAATCAGGGGGACCCTGGTATATCCAGGCAGAGTTGACAATTGGTCAGCAGACTGCTAACCATCTGTAATGCCATAACTGGACTTACAATCATATAATCAGTATTTCACTTTCTGAGCTGCAATTACAATATGTATTAATTATTTGAGAACATTCTCATATTGTATCAGGCTTCCAAGTGTTTCGCCTTTGATTATCAATGATTAAAATGAGACAGAAATTATTTCAGAACATGTCCACTTTGTATCAGGCTTGCAGGAGAATGACCATGTGTTACAAGTTGTTATCTTGACAGAGAAATTATTTCAGAAAATTCTCATTTATCACCAGGCTTGCAGGAGATTTCCCATGCAATACAAGTTGTTATCTTGAAAGTGAATTATTTCAGAAAATTCTCATTTCTTACCAGCCTTGCAAGAGATTTGCTATCTGTTACAAGTGGTTATTTTGACAGGAGAATTATTTCATAAATTCTCCATTTTTTACCAGCCTTGCAGGAGATTTGCCATGGCTACAGGAGATTGCAATAAACCTGTAATTAGTTTACTTCAATGCCATTTTTTTCAAGTCCGACAGAAGCTTGGCCATGGATTATTAGCCATGACAATCCAGATGAAATTATTCTGCCAAGATATCATTTCCTGCAGTCACAGTCTTGCAGGACAGCAATGTATTACCATGTCCACACATTTAATTATTTGGGCACATGATCATATTGTATGCAAGAGTTTGGCCATGGGTTACATGCAGTCACAACTGGGCTGCCATTATTTCTGAGATTTGTCACTTTTCACCAGGCTTTCAGGGATTGGGCTATCGGTTACATGCAGTCACAACCACAGTGATAATTATTGTCCCAGATTGTGTAGGTCCTCTATTCAAGATCTTGTTGCTTCTCACTCCCCAATCACAACATCATTGTTTAATACATGATTTTGATTATTTCAGGAAATTATCATTTATTATCAGGTTTGCAGGCCTTCTTTATCTTTGGATTGTTATATAGCTCTAGTTATTTCACAGAATGCTATCAGATCATCATTATCAGTCTCAACCGTGACAGGACTTGATTTAGCCTCAGATTAGTAATCTGAGGTGTGCATGGTCATGAGGTGCAGTGAATAGATCATATAGATAATTCAGAAGAAAAAAGAACATGAGGGCATCATGCTCATGCACAATGCCCTCATACTGCTTTTGTGAGTCCTGCTCCTGCTCTTCCACCGCCGCTCCTCCTCCTCCGCTGTCCCACAACTCACCATTCGGGGGATGATGGTATGTCTCGGAGGTCATGACACATCAGCGTCGTCATGAGGGGGTGGTGGGGATGCGCAGGCATTGTTGTAAGTGAGTGGTGGTGGTGGTGGTAGTGATGATGCGCCCCTTTGCTTTTATATGCAAGGGGCCTTCTCCCTGTCATTTGAAAAGTAGTTAGTAAGATCCTATAATAAAAATGCACCCCGACGTGATGGCGGGGTGTTGTAAATGGGTAGTGGTGGTGGTGGTGTGTGTAGGCAGCGTTGTGAGTGGGTGGTGGTGGTGGTAGGAGATGGCGGGGTGTGGGGGTGACGCGTTGGCGTCGTCGTTGTGCTGTTGGTGGTAATGCGGACACATTAGTGGTGCCGCCTCGCCTATCACTTGCGTTTGGATGGTAGACGACACTGTCGTTCATGTGGTTAGCAAGATTATCATCGATTATAAATAAAAATGCACCTACTTATACGTAGCTGAGGGTGGAAGCACCACCCTCAGCTGTGGTCCCTTGTCCTCATACTTCCCTTGCTGCTCCTGGCATCGTGTTAACGTGGTTGTTGTGGTTCTGCCGGTGGTGGCTCTATTGGCGTTGTTGTTGTGAGGGTTGGATTGTTGGTGACGTGGATTCATGCTTGTACGAGCACTTCGTTTGAGGTTCTTGGAGGTCCTTGGTGCATACTTTGATGCTGGGAATCATGGGTGATGGAGAATGAGATTAGCACCCCAGCAATCGTTCTACACGCCGGTAGGAAACCCGAGAAGGCTAGAATGGAAGTAAAGACAAACCTATACACCCCAGACGAAGGAGATGACACCAGTGTCATCGACGATGTGCAGTCTGAGGGGGAGAATGGAGTTATCACACTCCACGCCTTAGCAAGCCCAGCGAGTGTTGAGAGCAGTCAGGTAGCGTCTAGAAACATTATGAAAGATCCTTACTCACTTCACAGAACAACCCTCGCATCATCGGCACGACCCACAACTGCCAGCTCATCATCCCCATCATCCCCTGCACACTGCACATTGTTCTTGGCTGGCGCTTTCTGCATCGCACTCGACGTTACTGGTCTTATTTCTAAGGTCTATTGAGGTGCGTTCTTCATTTCCATGATGTGCCAGTTAGTTCTGACGATGTTCTGCACGACTATGATGCCATTCTCCCTCTTGGTCGAATGTCGTCATTGGAAGGTAAGTGGTTGCCTTTGTTTGTCGTGTTTGGCCTTGACAGCATTGCCTGTTGACTGTGAATCATGGCAGTGGGTTTTGGGTGCTGGGAACTGACTGGGTACATCATTTTACGTGTTCTCCAATTCTCCGAATGGGCCAGTACGACATTGCATGCTCCCCACTGTGCATATCCCGTGGGTGATGGATGTCATGATGTGACTTTTACCCCTATCTAGTTTCCTTTTTCGAACATTCTTTCATCCTATTTCGGACATTTATACAACCTTTAAACAATTGCCACATGGACATTCCCACCCATTCTTTTATTATATCTTCTTTGATCACAAGGCACAACAACTGCATTCCGCTCCGGACTCGGCCTGCCACATGGGAACTCCACCAATCTATTTCCATCCGCAACCGATCGGGTTTTGTTCTAATCCCCATTTGGACTAATGATGACAAGGCACACCATTCCCAACTTGCTTCTGGATTCTGGACCCACAAACAATTGATCACACTTCTATTGATCGATCACCAGATAAACCTGACAGCTGCCAATCATTATTTCGGTCCATAGCCTTGCCCATAGCCTTTCCCATAGCCTTTCGATCGCAAGGCTATCCTGCTATCCCAGGGCCACATATATCCACAGGGGGCTCAAGAGCAAGGCAGCGTGGATCGCAATGGCAGAGAAAATGGTGGAATTTTGGCCCCCCGACCTCCAACAATTGCGCAAGACAGCCATCCCTCCAGCTGACGATCGACTCATAGGTGTCTGGCTGAACGGGATGGATGAGGAGATGGCCCTTTGGCTTCTCATTCGTGCGCGAGTGCCCTGTTTCATAGTGCACGACTACAAACCTGGCACCGACTTTCCTAGAGGGCGATCAAGGGACGTCTTTGACAACCGTAATGTCCCACGTCTCACAGCGCCTTCTTTTATGTCTGGAACGTTGTTCAAACAAGCTAGCCAGTACAACCTGCATGCCTAGCAAGGCAAGTCTCCCCTTGCCCCCCATTTCGACGACTCCTTCTCTGTGAAAGAGAACCCACCATTCAACAAGCACCGCATCCTCTCATTGTCCTGGGCTCAATATTGGGACCGTCGCGCTGGGCGGTACATAGGGCCAACGGTGAGATTGCTTGCTTCTAGTGAGCCGTCTTCATCAAGTGCAGGCGGACTGCCCACAGTTCGGCTTCCTGATCCCGTAATTCCTCCTGGCAGGCCATCAACGAGTGCGAGTGGATCGTCTGCAGTGGAACGTCCTCCCCCCGCTGCCCGCCCACTCGATATGGTCCTGATTGCACCAGACCGAGTGCCCTGGGTCCGACCCCCGGTCATCATTGGGGTTGGCAAAGGGTCTTGGACCAATTTCTACAAAGAATTGGGAACGGATAATATGCTGTATCTTGCTGAGGGTTCAAAGGTAACTGTCTCCTGTTATTACATCACACCAGTAGAAACTAACATTGTGTTCTAGAAATCGAGACTCAGAGGGGATTACGACTACTCGTGGCATGATCGCGAAAACCGTCGCTGTATCTTCACCAATGAAGACCTCACGCATCCTATGGGGATGCAACCCAATGCACACAAGTTTGGTGTGCCAGCACCTTGGTGGACATATTATCAAATGGCCATGGTGGAGGGGAGGCGTATCCCGACGAGGCCCTCTCACTGGGTCTATTATGAGAAAAGTCCCGGGCGCAGGGAGCTGGGCCAGAAGGCACTGACTCCACTCCTGGAGGAGCTACCAATCATCGGTAGCATGGCTCCTTTTACGAACCATGAGCTCCCCAACCCCGATGATTGCGACATATATGAGATGTCCAGCTCTCTTGTCACCCCCCCCCAACCTCCATCGACTGCCCCTGTCCCCCAAGTCGATGGTCCCCTCTTGACGGACACCCTCTCTGCCACTGCATCTCTGTCCGTCACCCAGCAGACCGACCCCCCTGTGTCCAAAGTCACCGAGGACGATGCACTGTTGTGTGGTGATGGCCACTTGGATGCCAGGGTCCCCAGGGACGCTGTCTCTCTGTCCCCCGCGCCTCAGGCTGCGGGCCCTTTCACCCTCACCGCCACTCAGCCCAGCGCCCCCCTGACCGGCACTATTACACAAGCTGGTCCGCTCACACACACCCCCTACCCGCCTTTGAGTACCCTGCTGCCACCGACTGGCTCCCCCCTCTTGGCCGCCACTACGCAAGCCGACCCCCCTCTCCCAAAAGTCCCTCATTCCAACGTCGTCAAGGATGATACGCTGTCGTGGGGTGACTCCTAAGATGCCGGGGCTGCTAGGGATGCTTCCTCTCCGTCTCCTCAGGCTGGAGCCGCCGTTAACCTTGACGCTGGGACCAGCGATGCGGCAATGGTACGACTTGACGAACAGGTTCTCAGGTTGGACATATTGGCGCCAAGTGTCGACCCGCCTCCAGCGCCCAATCCAAATCAGTCCGCACTGACAGCGGCTCTGAATCAGAAACACATGCCATCAGAGTCACTATCACTGGTCCAACGGAAAAGGATCAGACGGGAGGAGCTGGCACCCACCGGTTCCACGGGTTCACAGGTCTCACTGGCACCTGTGCAAGAGTCTGAGGTGGGCCAACCAAAGCCGAAAGCGCGACGTGCGAAGGGACAACGGCGGGGACGCAGAGCAGGCCGTGGGCAGAATCTGATACACGTCGAGGACAGCATGATGGATGAGATGTGACAATCGAGGACTCGGACTCGGATAGTTTTTTTATTAATAGTAGTATATTATTCCCAGTAGTATCCCGGTGAAAAGTCCGTATTTTTTTATCTCTGATTGCATTGTATTATTTAGATAGTTTTATATCTCCCGTGCCTTTATGTCCTCAACGAATTCAACGACTTCGTTCAGCCAATACTAGCGGTGCAATCCTAGTCATGTCACAGGATCACGTGCGCCGTACATACGGACTATTGGGACGTTTGCAGCAAGTTTGACATTGAACCTATGCCATCTTGGAGGGTCATATTCTCTGACTCGGACTACATTTGTGATTGTGGGTAAACACCACTCACTTCACGGACACTATAGTCGGAAATTCTTTGCGAAGGGACGAAAACACAACAAGCTAGTACCGTTGTACATGGCTGACTTCACAATCAAAAAAGCTGAAACTAAAACCCAAAACGAAAAATGAAAGTGAGTTTGAAACAGAAACAGAATCCTTGTCAGCAGCCAGAATATCTTATATTGAGTTAGTCAGGATGCTGCACCACTAAAGTATGTATGAGATGGGCTTCATGCCATTATCATACCCAAATATGATCAAATTTCACCAGGCTTGAAGAGCCTTGGCCATGGGTTATAGGCCATTATTATAAGGTACCCAACCTTGCAGTACGAGCTGAACATAATTACTGCAAGTAGATATTCCACCTAAGCATCCCTCTCACCATACATTTCCTCCATGGCTAAGAATTCATTGTCATCGCCGTCATCGTCATTGCCATTACTGCCCAAACTTGAATGGGAGGTCTCTGATTTTTCTGAGTCAGATTCTGATACAGTTGCCGGTGCCTCTGGCACATTGCTGACATGGTCATCCACGGCAGCCTCTGCCTGCTCCAGTGCAGAAGCCGTTTCATCAGTAAATTGGCGGACGGGATATGTATGCCCCACACCAAGTCCATAATGATAGCGCATTAGCATATCACGGTCAACGAACCTGTAGGTCACGTAAACATATTGCAATTATCCGATGTACTGATATACTCACCGGGCCACATAATATTGCACCCAATCTGAAGAGTCCCGAGTGCAGTGACAGCCCTTTACCATCAACATGGAGTAAACCCCTTGCAAAAGAAGGGATGATATGACAACCTCTCAAGACATCAGCAGGGTCAACAAAGCCAAATGCATTGTCTTCAGTTACTGATCTGAATTGAAGAGTGTTGAGTTGCTGAGTGCTCCATCCGCCAGTGACACCAGGGCATCTATACCAGCGCACCCACAAGAATTACATTCGATGCGGTTCATAGCCAACCATTCCTGCACCAACATATACCACATTCGCATGATAAATACCCTTGACTCGAGCATACCAAAACGGATGACTAGACGCCCTGGCATTGCTAGGATTAGCCATCACCATAATGTTGCAATGTGATGAGGCCGCATGTACTACATCTTGGGAGCATCTGATGTCATACGTAGTATAATTGATGCGGAGAAGTTGATGTCGGTAGAGACAGTCATGTTTAAAGAGAACTGAATTGGCATCACATTCGTTTGCATCAAATGGAGCAGTATTCTCGTGGTCAGGAAATATAGATGAATTCTGCTGGAGTGTGGACACAATATGTGAAAGCAGATGTTGTTTTAACTTGGGCAAAAAGTTCTATAAATCATCAGAAATCAGAAACAACCATGAACACAGAGGGGCCATGCGTACCTGAATAGCCGGGT
This sequence comes from Hygrophorus pudorinus, assembly GCA_003314045.1. Taxonomy (NCBI): domain Eukaryota; kingdom Fungi; phylum Basidiomycota; class Agaricomycetes; order Agaricales; family Hygrophoraceae; genus Hygrophorus; species Hygrophorus pudorinus. Next base: position 5,600 of record QLPF01004585.1, on the reverse strand, counting down.
AGCCGGTATTCCTTCAAAGGAATGTGCCCACATGAACATAGTCATTCTGAGTCGCACCGATGTGATGATGTTCCTGTGGTGTGTTTGGTACTACTTCGGGCTGGAGTCTTCCTTCATGAGTCAGCCAGGCTCAGATGCGGCGAAGACGGCCTGCACAACGTTCTAGTTGAGCCAGCTGCTTCACATATTGTCTACGGTCTGTACGCATGTATCGAGCCTTTGGCGTACGATGCTCAAGTTCTCCCTATGCATTTGTCCATCGGTGTGCAAACTAAATAATAGAAGCTGCTTACTTGCTCCATTGAAAACGAGTCGGTGGTGCCATACATACTGATCGTGGCCACGTAGTCACTGAGCGCATGAAATTTGTAAATTTGCAGATTAAATTGCTTTTTCAGCCAACCAGTTTCACCAGAGCGCCCGACAGTTGCGGGAGTGGGCGGACTTGGGTGCCCACGTACTGCACCAGCATGTTGACCTCTTCCTGCTTTCTTTACTTGTCAGCGCTTGCATGCGTCTACCTCACTCTGGAGTTTGTGGGTATCGAAAGCGGGACACGTTTGATTAACAAAGTGGCGAAATTTAACACCCAGGTCTTTAGTTGCGTCATCAAGGAGTTTGAGTGTCGTGTCCGTATGCATGTGAAGCTTCGCTAAGCCATGCCAATGAGCACAGGAAAAGAGCAATCGTAAAATGGTCGTATTGTGTGGCTCGGGGAGAAGACCTTCAAAGACAGGTATAGCACACTATTGAACAATGGCTTGTTATTTGACGTGTGATATCTGTGGATGAACCACTTACCTGAAGAAGGTCCTCATAATTTCGTGCAGCAAGTCTCTTCCTTTCAGACGCATTGTTAGCAAAACACCTGATGGTGTCACTGCCAAAACTGGGGATCTGTCTATAACTGCAAACACAAAAGAAACCATCGGTGGGGATTCTGGTATTCATTAAGCTGGCTCACATACCGGCGATCCAGCTCATGAATCAGGGCCTTATCTGTGGCTTCCAGCATCCACAGAAGATGAATGAAGAGGTATTTCCAGACACCAAGCTCAAATTTGTGCATGAGATCAACAACCAGCATGTCAAACAGATTGAAACTGTGCAGGCTGAGTCGTAACAAGAAGGAATTCTGCTGTCAACCGTCAGCATTATGCCTCGCATAGTGTGGAATCTTAAATGGACAGCTGTAGGTACCAAAGACTGCTGTCCCAAGACGGCATCCAGGGAGTCACCGCCAATGGCAAAATTTTTCTTGTAAATGATATTTCGTGCCGTATCAACCCTTCGTCTCCTGTCGTCATCATCAATGCGTGTGAGAGTCTTGTGCTGCTTCATGTCTAGTGCCATTCCCAGGTTGTGAACATGTGACTTGGGTATAAGGCAACGAGGGCAAGGACAACAACCCTTATCTTTGATGGAAGCCAGAAGCACCCTGCGTTGGATTAGCAAGAAGAGACACGGGATCAATTCGACAGACATACTTCTCTGGATAGTCGGCGGAATACATAAAGATTCATGGAAAAAATTGTCGGAGAATTCCGCCGTGGCACTCCACGATGATTCCATTTGTATAGGCTGCAATGAAATCATCATCCAGGAGTTCCATCCACTGTGCATGAAGGAATTCACGGCGACAATGTGTCATGAGGTCCTTACTAGGGCCCTTCCCTCCAAATTTTTCAGATGCAAAGTCCTTGAACGCATCTGGGAGCTACAAGTACCAACCAGTCAATGCATGTAGTAAGTTCCAAGTAAAGATGAATGCGTTACCGTCTGGAAATAGGCGACATGGTGGCATAAGTGAGCCGATGGCTTACTCCGGCGGTATTTAGATTCATTCCCAAAGAAAAGGTAGCACGGCCACAACTTCGCGGTGCCAAAGGAAGTCAGTTGTGTGGCATCCGACCAGAGCATTAAAGCCAAAACTACCCGCTGTAGGTTACACAGTGGCTCTCCAGAGGAGTCTTGTAATTCACGATGGGCAGCCAAAAAAGCAGGTGATGAGTACAGCTTGCCGTGTACCTGAACATTGTAATCCACTCCTGAAGGCCTCCAAAACAGCTCAAATGGTTTGTAGTGAAATTGTTGAGTATCATCCGCAAGTTTCTCGCGGATCACGGAGACTATAGAGTGGTGGTACAAATCCCCTGCGACATACTCTTTCGGACCAGGGTTTTTGCTTCGCTGGTGAAATGGAACGGAAATGCTGATAGCCGTCTTCTTCCATCCTGCATCCTCATCTAACCATTCTCCCCCCCCCTTCGTCCTTGTCGAAATCATTGAAGGCCAATGTCGCATCAATCTGGTCCCATTTCGTGTGGTGCATGTCTTCTGGACGAAAACCCTGGTTTCCCACAATGCCCACAAGGTCACGGAGGCCCGACTGAGACTTCTGACCACTGCCTTTCCAAAACCATTCGCCAAGACGGAAGGAGGTCTCATTGGGATATGGATAGAATGGGCTTCGCCCATTTTGCAGATGAAAAGGGGGTATTGGTGCACGGTTGGTGGTACATATATCGTCGGATAGATCGTCCAACGACACATGTTCCTCGGGGTCATGAGTTGGCCACTGCTCTGATCGATACTGTCACCATAGCCCGAAGATATTTCTGGGTGTACGTAAGATTTTAGGGATGAGAGATGAGGGTTGCAAATCAGTAATCATCGGCTGCAAGGAGGCAGGTGGTGTAGATGTGCCAGATATAGGAGGTAGGGAGAGCTTGCGGGATAATGTCTCTAAACCTCTTCGGCATCTGATGGTTTGTCCTGCGCGGCTGTCGCTCAGCGAGAGAAAGATGATTGAGGTCCGACATCTGCTGGAAAAATCTGTTGATAATTATGGGCTCATAAAAACAGAGCGCAACTCACCTCAGGCTCACCACCAGAACTTGAAAGCGGCAGGCCACTGAGACCAGATATATCATGACCTTCAAGTTGGTCTGTTGCCTGACATATATAAAATATAATTAGTAACCAGACGCAACTCGATTCATCCGAGTCAATGTGACATACCTCTACTATAGCAGGTAATTGGCCAGCTATGGCATTTTCTGAGCTCCCAAATTGAATTTGCAAAACAGAGGCAGCGCGCTCAGGCTCCAAGCCTTTAAGTCTGACACAACATCTTTTTCTCTTAGACCACACCTCTTTAGCTACTGATAAGGCTACTGAAAGTTGCTTCTTTGTGTGGGAGCAGCTTTGCTTGTGATAGTTCAATGCGCCAGAGCCGACAAAGTCTTGTCCACATATGCAACCCAAATGTAAGTTGGAACTCTCTGGGTGGAGGTCCATATGAATAGTTCAAGGGGGGGGGAGAGTAGCCTGCGTAGTAAGATAAGTCGCCAGTGATAAGTTGGCGTTCGTTGCTAAGTAGTACCACGAAGCGACCATCAGTTCAGGCCTCCTATAGCTAGTTAAAACACTATGAATGCACAAAACCCCCCAGTATTTGGCAGATTGAAATGTCCAAAATGGGGTGACACAAAACTGGCCAGTTTGCAAAACACGCACGATCTTTGGCTAGTTGACGAGGCTGTCACCAGACCAAGCACTATAAAGCTTCTCAGATATGCCCAGTCAAATGCGCGCCAATGGAATTTCCGCAGCCTCTCCCTTTCCAACTTGAACCCAAGCTACAACTACTGCCACATGTCCGTGCGCACACTTCGACTCTCGATGAATTGCTATTGAAATTCACCCGCAACTCCCTCCAATACAATATTGGTTCGTTAACAACGGCCAATGTTCCCGCCGACCATGCCTTGTGTGCAGTAGAACTAAAGGTATTTGCGTAACGTGTTCAATGTCTCTGCATTGGACTCAAGCGCAACTCATAGGTGACGGACGTCTTCCCCAATATAATGACATGCATCCTGTACGTATATGCAGACATCCCTGCGTATTCTGGAGTGTCCATAGTAGTTCGAAACAATCCCGCCGCGGTATTAGGTACCTACGAAGGCCGCCCTGACGATGCACCGCAGTGGGTGACATTGCTTTCACAAGTAGGGTCTCTTTGGTTCACACGACCTCGCAGAGAAGTCGCGGGGATTCTTGCAGGCATATCAACCTGGGAGGAATATCTCAGCAAGGTGTCCCATGTGAACATCTTCACTTTGAGTACTTACCTAACTAAATTCTTGCAGCCAGGCCTACCAAGGTCTGGGATTGAAAGGGCAAATGAGATCGGGGTAAGTGTTTATAGCCAGCACGGTCCGTGATCTAAACAATAAATATAGAAAGGCGCCTGTTCCGTCTGTAAGAGATTGGGACCAGTGACACTAGAGAAACGTCCAAATCCAGAGCACGCAAATGTGGTGAACCGACAGGCCAAAAGGAGGGATAGGAAGTCATATCAAGGCAACCTTGACACCTCGCCAACCCCACAGACTCGAACACGCCCGAAGTTGGATGTTAGACTATTCTATTAGAGCACAAAGATATTATTGTATGGCAGACATTGCGAGGATTGACTGCCTTCTGTTCAGCACAAATGACTGAGTTGAGCAACGCCAACAGCTCCGGCCAGCCAGGCCAGACCATGTGGGAAATATGCGGCTGGTAGTATGGCTCAGGAGCAGCCTGCAGCAAATGCAATGAGAAGTTGTGGAAGACGTGTGCCAGTATAATGACGGGTCGAGCCCAGTCCAAGTCAGTACTCCCGACCCCACGACCACAACGCGACGCCATACAATGTGCCAAATACCCGCTATGAAGTCAAGCAGGTATAGCATGGTCAACAGCGACGAACGTGCTGCGACACCACACAACGTGCCAAATACCCACTGTGACGATGAGCTGCCCAGTCAACAACCCAACAGTGGCGACAAATGTGCTGTGAACCTGTCTCCAAGTCCTGTGATTAATATTGTCCAGCAGCAGTGATGATACATGTTGTTCATTCCAAGCATTTGGGATGGCTGACGTGGTTGTTAATATAACTAACATGGCACACGAACGATAACATACCCGTTCTTGTAGCATACGAATTTAGAGAACATCACTACATGTAGCCGTTGATTGCATTGAATGTTGCCGCCAAAGGGAATGGGCGGCGAGATGCCTGTGGCTGGGGGCAGAGACAGAGCATCTGCGATGAGGTCATGGAATAAATTCAGTCTCCAAAATAACATCCAAGCAGGCAGGACAGGATGACTTACTGAGGTTTCGTGTGTTTTTGAACGACTGACAGTGGTTATGGACAGTGCTTCTGGGCAGCTGCGCCAATTTTGTTTGAGATTCTGTCGTTCTAATGGCGCTATCTCATCATTGCCCTACATTTGTCCTCAGCTCCCTCTCCCATCTTCTGAAATATGACGGAGCAGAGATGCCAAGAACTAGGTCTGTGGGCGATGACGATAACTCTTGGCTCAACAGCGGCGGTGAATGCGCTGTGAAGCCATGGAACCTACCAAATAGCCGATGTGATGGCGGGCCACCTTGTTGACGACTCGAACTTCAAGAATAGTATGGTCGCCTCAACAGCTGTGATGAATGCCTTGCGAAGCCTTTGGAGATGTGTGCTGTGACAAAGGGCCTCTCTGCTCAACAGCTGCGGTGAACGCACTGCGAAGTGGTGTAGCATGGTAGAT
>QLPF01004581.1:0-27249 GCA_003314045.1 Hygrophorus pudorinus | reverse complement strand
AATATTTTCAAGAATTACCAACCATAGCCTGGAGGTTGAGAGCCATTCCATGCCAAGCTATCTTGCAATTGCCTGATTGGGATTCTCATAGCAATTGTTCTCATTAGCTCCAGGCTATTGTTCATAATTCATGGAAATATTCCTGCACCTAGGTTACATGCTAGGGAAGGTGCATAAATATCTTCAAGACATTTGGGAGCCTCCTGCAATTGCTAGAGCTGTTGAACATGTGAAAATGCCCTAAATAGGCCGAAAATGCCAGTTTTAAGATCAACCAATTGGGCCATTTTGATGTGGCCAACATCTCAGCAATAAATTCGCATTTATGGGTAAAGAATATCAGGCAAATCCGTGCAGGATTGACTGAGTTATGGCAGTTTTACTGCCAGACTCAAATGATTTGTTTTTCCTTGTTTTGTCAAGTCACATGCAAAACACAATAAAATCAATCAACCACAATATATTATTCATTATCATGTGATTCAAATCTGTTTGTTTGTGTTTATAATACTATATATATTTCTGATTTTTACTAATTTTTTTCTGATTTTTTCGCACTTGTTTTTAAGAACTTCCTATTTGAGATGCTTACATAAGCTGGCAAAACATATATAAGCCCCAGGCCCACAATTTTCCCACCCTTCCTGAACCACCACCATCTCTATTCAAAGTGAGTACACAAGGTAATAAATAATATCCTTTAGAAAATATATAAGGTATGTTTGAATCAGTTGGTTCTCCAAGTGTCTGAGTTCAACTGGGAGATTGGTTGGTGGGCTGTATTAGCCTAGTGAGGTGTTGTTGTCTGGGATTCATGACAGCACCCTCTGCCAGTCCAGTATGTGGGATGCTGTTAACTGGGGTATTGACTGGTGGGCTGTATTAGCCTGGTGAGGTGTTGTTGTCTGGGATTCATGACAACACCCTCTGCTGGTCCAATATTTGGGATTACATTGACTGGTGGGCTGCATTAGCCTGGTGAGGTGTTGTTGTCCGGGATTTGTGACAACACCCTCTGCTGGTGCAACTGGGGGATTAACCGGTGGGCTACATTAGCTCGGTGAGGTGCTGTTGTCCGGGATGTGTGACAACACCCTCTGCTGGTGCAACTGGGGGATTAACCGGTGGGCTACATCAGGCAAGTGACAGACATATCATTGTGCAGGACTGACAATTGAGATCCACAAAGTACAAACCTTGGAGAGATTGGTGGAATTAAGTTCCACTTGGGGTAGTGGGCCGCTGCTGAGCACGGCATATACGAGTCCTTGTTCATGAAAATTTGCTCAACACCTATCTATCAATCATGATTTGAAATTATTAAAATTAGTATTTTACTATTGACTGTTGTAAGCTGGAAAATTATGGGATAGTTTAAGTAGATTGAACCTTTATTTGATTCCAAATATCACCATATCACATGATTAGTTACACAATGGCACACACCATATAAGGCAATAACATAAATTGATTATTATTGGAATCCAAATTCCAAGAAGATTTTATATATACTTGACACACAGATATTGAATTCCATAAGACCAAATTTGCTATGTGAAATCTTGAAGTTTTGACAATTCAAACAATAACAAATAGAGCAAATTGTCTTACATAGTTAGTATGATCACATCATCAACATGTAACATTGTTATATTTGAAATCTCCTCAGAATTTGGGTTCAGATGATAATAAATTGATGTTATTGCATTGTATGGTGTGTGACATCATGTGACTAATGATGTGATATGGTCATATTTGAAATCTCCTTGAAATTTGGATTCATATTATAATACATTTGTGTTATTGCCTTATATGGTTAGACTCATCACATGATTGATCATGTGATAGCATAGCCACTGAAATATAGTACAACTTTCCCTCTTCAACCATGTCAATCCAAGAAGTATTTGATCTGATATCACTTTTACAAACACTGTCACTTTTTGTTACTTACAACTTACTAAAAAAGTCGGACTAGTAGTTACTTCACTTTTATTACTAAGCAAATTGATACTTCACTTCTTTGTAGCCAACTACAAAGTAACCAAAACTCGGAGTAGCATTCCGGAGTAGCATTCACATTTTTGTAGTCGACTACAAAAGTAACAAAAACTCAAACTAGCATTCACTTCATTTTGCTTGGTAATGCTAGACAGTGAGTTACTATTGTTTCAGCACATAATAAGAAAAAACAATGTGAGTCCGGAGTATGTGGAGATGACACGGAGTAGGTTCGGACGTGCTGTGGAGGTGCATTATTCACTCTTTACCGCTGAACCCAGAGGCCATTGTTTGTAAGCGTCAGATTTATGGGTCGGAATTGGAAATGTCTGTGGGGCACTATAAAAAGGTTGGTGTGTCCGGAGTTCCACAAAAAAAAAACTTTTAACCCATCCCCACCCAACTCCACTCCAAAGAAAACATGTCCGAAATTGATATCGAGATGGAAGCACTCAAAAAGCGCATGGCGGACTTGGCGGAGAAGAAAGCTGCAGAGGAGGCTTGGAAACGGGCGGAGGAAGAGGTCCGGAAAGTGGTGGAGGCGAAGGTGAAGGCAGCGAAAGAGGCTGCAGAGAAGAAAGCGGCGGAGGAAAAGAGGAAAGCAGTGAGGTTGGGGAAGTGCAAGGCGGTGGATTGTTAGGGCGACGCTAATAGTGTCCCTACAAATAGTAAGAGTTGTGTAGTTGTATAAGAGTTGGTTCGTAAGAACCGAGGATGATGTATAAGGTGAGAGGCGAGAGTGGTGGTGAGTTCTGAAGACTGAAGGGTATGCGCTTTAGCGGTAATCCCAAGAGATTCGAGCTGGGGTTACCAGTCGAACTCTGGTGCTTTTATAGGTTTGTATGACTAATACAAAGAATAGTATGGAATGTTAAAGAAGGGGGACGCGTAAGCCCTGGTCCGTGCATCCCGTTGGGATGATGTAACTATGTATGAGTCAACCGTCGGAACGATGAGTAAGCCGTCGGAATGACATATGAAACAATGAGTAAGCATCGGATGATAGTAAGCGTGTATGAGTAATCCGAATGCGTGTAATGAAGGAATATAGATGAAAGGTAAAGGTAAAGGTAAAGGAATTGACGTATCATGACATTGGTGAAGATTCCAATGAGTTGTTTGATAGGTTAATGGAAGTACTAGGAGATGTGGAAGATGAAGATACTGTTTGAATATATACCTTTCCAACCTACATTAAGGTGAATTAGCTTATTGCTGGCTTAGCTGAATTTCAGCCAACTTAGTTGACTGTCAGCTTGGAATTGACTTGAGTCAACTGAAGCTGGCTGGTACCAGCTGTCAGCTGTAGCTGATGAAAATTTGTGAAATTAGCCAGCTCAAGCTGCAGCTGTGTCAGCTAGCTTGCAGCTAAGCCAGCTGGACCAACACTAGGACAGGAAGCCTAAAACGCAAAGCTCAGTTGTGAGGTCAGAACGAGTTAGGTGTGTCAGCAGCAGCACCTTGTCGGGACAGAGGTGCACCCTTGGAGATGTATTGACGTGGATACGCTAAAAATGCTAGAAAATTCGGGATGGGGGTGTTGTTTGGTGTTGTTTGTGAGGGGTGAGATCCCGGGGATCAATGTGACATGTCATGCATGAAGGGTTCCCGAAAGTCCCACTGATTAATGTGATGTGTGGACTAACATGGCGAGCAATGTTGGATGTTTCCAGATGTAAATATTGAAAGTCTCGGATGACCAACGTCCGGTGGCTTGTATCAAGTGTGGGGCGATCCCTCGACATGCCATGGCCATTGCCCCTCTGCTTCTCATTGATTGGCCTCCAAAGTCTGAGGTCAAGGCAGCGTGCAGCTTCTGCATGAACCAGTGTCATGTGGGTAGCTTTCCTGAACTTAGTAACCAAAGTTCGGGGTTGTAAGGGAGTATATCTCGTCACGAGAGGCAATGTATACTGTGAAAAGTGTTATTGCATCCGGGAAAATACCCTCTCGAGATACAATGATATGGATTCCTTTGAAAGCAGTGTCGGCTTCGTGCGATGGTAGGAAAAACTCGAACTGCTCCTCTGAAAGGGTTAGAGTGTGCCGCAACAAGACTTTGCAGTAGTCTCGTGCATTGATGTTGTCCGGGCTTACTAGCTCACTCAGATGCATCAGCGCACAGAAGCCAGTTGCAAGGAGTGTGCTGAAAAGTAGGTTGTTGTGAATTGACAAGTCAAGGCTCCCAATGCTCGATGAGATATCGTCCGGGGTCAACGGCGGTTTATGTTTGATGCTGATACTGTGTAGTCATTTGCAGCCTTGTAGAGTTTTTGTCACTACAGGGTTTCACCGGGCTTGTCGGACCTCAGGGAAAAAAGGCTTGAGTTCACTGCAAATACCAGACAGGTAGTTTCCAACGGATCGTGGTTTGATGTGGAAGCACATGTAGACGGTGTAGAAGCTCAGTGTGTCGGCTGTCAGGGAGATAGGTAAATGATGGTCGTGGCAGAAGTTCAAATAAGAGACTAGAGCAGAGGAGTACACAGCATGGGTATTTGGTGTAAGTGATTGGCCGATAGCGATAGCACGTTCTCGAATCAGGCGTTCGAATGTCCAAGCTGCACAAGGTGCACGCTTCGGCATTCATCAAGAGGCAGTTTGTGGGATTACTCGCTGTCAAGGTTGATGTTGCTGTCAGGGCCCTTAATGAGGGTAGGTGGTGTGAATGAAGAGATAATAAGTCCTGGAACCAGTGCTAATGCACGAGGATTGTTGAAACGTGAGAGTGCATCGGCTACTGAATTGTCTCTACCAGCAACATGAAAAACCCGCAGGTCGATGTTCTCGCGGATTAACATGTCGACAGATGTGATTAGTAGCGTATTCATCACAGGTTTCGCATGTAAAGTGTTGAACATGTTCACCGTGTTTGTGTTATCTGTGAAAACAACCAATCACTGATGCTTGGCCTTTCGGTTATTTTCTGTGAACCAGGCCAGTGCAGACACCACCGTCAGGGCCTCTGCCATGAATATTTCAATGTCATTAGTAAGTATCCGGCTTTGAAAGCCCAGACCATGTGTTGGGACCCAGAACCCCATTCCCTGTGGGCATGCGTCAGCATAAATCACAAGATCAGCTTTGTCAATTGTCCATTCCACAGAGAGGAGCATGTGAACTCCCTGGCTGCAGTGCATATGCATCATCAACCAATGCAGCTCCCTGCACAGCCTGACACTAACCCAGATAAGTTGGTGCCCGTGTGCCTTCCCACTCATCTTTTCGTACAACGTAGACAGTCCAGGTCGGAGCAAGGGGTACACATTTAAGGCCCAATTGATCCAACCCCTGAGTTTTTGAAAATCCTGAAGTGATTTCTGTTGTCCGGGATGGGCAAAACTCTTGATAGCTAAGAGCAGATCAGCACGCGACTCAGCAGGCATCGTGATAGTCATGGCATCGGCGTCCACTTCAAAACCGATGATCCGCAGTTGGGGCCCAAACAGCTGTTTTTCATGTTCATGAGGGATCCCTAGTTCGTCCCAAAGCTGTAAAAGTTTAACCTGCTTTTCAGGCAGGAAAGTGTCATACGGCTCATAGATCTCCAAGTTCCCTGTGAAATCCCAAGAGAAAGTGTCATTGATGTACACAAACATATCCTCTATATTTTTTATCTCTCACACGATCCATAGGACCAGTCCCATGAAACTGCACCAAATATGGCCAGCTCCGTGGTCACCCCAAATGTTACAGTGGTCAACATGTCGATTCCCTCCAAAAGAAACAATCTGTCGAATCTGCCAAAGTGGGTGCATGGGTAGCCGTCGGTATGCTTGTGAAACATCAGATTTAATTAGTGTTAACAGACAATCGGGGTAAGAGTTCTTAGCATGGCAAAGAGCAAGCCCAAGATCATGCATATTGTCCAGCACAACAGAAGAATTCAGCAAAAAAGGTTTAGTGCTATGGTCAATTACTACACGCCATTTGACCATGTGTGGTTTCAGGATAACGAAAAGCGACATGCTATACATCCAGGCAACAGTTTGTCTCCAAAGGATTTTGAGTAATGGTCTGCAGCGATTTTCGCTCGGATGTCCTTTTCTACAGTTTCGTGATGGTGAGGTTCGATAGAGTATCAGTCGGAGTTGTCCCAAGTCTCCGGCAGTGTGGGGTTTGATGTATCTGCATGCGGCCAAAAACCTTCATGAAGTCCTCTACATACCAACTCCACAAACAGACGGTTCGGGTGCTTTTGTAGGTAAAACTTGAAAAGGTTCACGTTAATGGGACAACAATTTTGAATAAATCAGGGTATGCAGCAATGGTCTTGCGAGCGGTCAAGCTGTGGGGAGCATCTACAGGGGCTTCAGGGAAAGGTTCAGCATAAAGAGTAGCATCTACTGAAAGCACACGCAGGTGTTCTGTGTCAGTCCAAACCAGGTTTCGGGCATAACACGGTTGACTTGTCCATTTTTCAAACAGGTTGCTTTTTCGGTAGTCCTTGTTTGTGTGCCCATTACTCCTGCAGTTGCTGCAAGTGTGGGCGTAATTGCAATTACTTTGTGTGTTGGGGCAATGTCTGTCATTCCAGCGTCTGCAACTTTCCTTTCTTCATTGTGTTCTGCTACTGCTTCCTCGGTTACCGCTTCCAAAACCACCCTGTGCGCCAGATGATTGGATCCAGATGGTGTAAAGGTCGGAGTAGTTTTCTCGATTTGATAAGTCAATGTTCCGCCGGAGCCCGATTTGTGTTCGTACTCCTTTGTTGAACTCGATGACTCGTCTGTGATTGAAGATCGGTAGTGACGTGAATAGTTCCGTGATGTACTCACTGTAGCTTCGCAACTCCTCTTCTCTGTGTGGAAAGACATAACTGATCGCCCGGACTGTTTTGTCCCAGGCGATGCTCCAGTCTCCATGTGTGCAGACCTGTCGAATCGCGTGACTCGGTCCAAAAGTGATTTTGAGGTTTCCAATCTTTTGGATCTGTTTCTGTTCTTGAGCGACTGAGTAGAGTCCTGAGAGGACGTGGTCAAGGTTGACCAGTCGTCCTGCGAGAACATTTGTCCATTCAGAATCAAGAAACTGTGGACAGGCGTATGAGTTGACGAGAGAGGACTTAACTCCTTTCGGGTCTCTTGCGATGTTTTCCAAAATCTCTCTGGTCCATTTGAGATTGGCACTCGGCGCTCGTTCCGGCGAAAGTGACTCTTGAATTTTCCAGGCAAGTGCAGAGTAGTCCATTTTCTTTTTTGGTGTTTCATCATCTCTGTCTTCCTCATCTGCATCCTCAGTTCGTCACTTCTTTCCATTACCCTTAGGAGCTCCTTCCTCCCCAGGTTCAAGTTCATCGTCACTATCTCGCCCATGGACTCCTCTAATTGATTCAAAAATGCTCCTCCTGATTCCATCAGGTCTCGTACCCGATCTGTTTCCTCCCAGGGTCGTAAGTCGGTCATGCGTGTCCATGATCGCTCTGAGAGAATCGTAGGCTTGCTTGAAAGGTGGATCTCTAAATTTCGGCAATGCTTCTTCCAGTCGAGCGATTGTGATTTCTTTAGTAAATGTTCTGTCTTTATACTTTCCGATGATTGCGAGACATTTATTAGACAGCTCGAGGCCTGATAATCCGACCAGGCTCGGGTTCGCGATTCCTCTTGCTTCCAGTCCAGAGAGTCCAGAGGTGATTTCTCGTGGAGTGGTAGTGTCCGATCCGGGTTCGGTACTGCTACCTTCGAATACATTGTCTCTGCTCATTTACCTTTAATGATGAAAGATGGTTGATGATCTGTTTCAAGAATAGATATCAACAGAGGTATTCCATGAGAAAGAAGGAAATGAGGAGGGGCAAACTGGGTACGATAAAATCGTTCGGAATAAGTACTGAAAGAAAGTGAGTATTTAAGGAAATAACAAACAGGAGAGAAAGAGAGGAGTCGAGATAGGAGAAAGGTGCAATGTCCAAGACACGCTAGGGATGCTCCTCGAATAATTCCTCTATAATATTTGGGAAACTGCTTTAGAAATAACTTTAAATCCGCCTTAAATTGTCACACAGCCGTTGTGTAAACGGGCATTTTGCTGATGGGCACTGGTTTGGAGTCTGAGTGCACCATAAGTTTTTGAATACCGACTCCAATTATGACAGTTCCAGAAACCTTGCAAGCAAGGTTACATGCGCTAAGTATTACCGAATGCTCAAAATTCCTGAACTAGTCGAATTAGACCTCCTCTCCTTGACCTCCTTCTTCTTCTTCCCTTCCACCTCCCATATCCTCCAAAACTTGAGATTCTCATCGCCTGCGCCCGTGCACACGACGTCGCCTGCCGGCCCGATGGCACTGAACAGTACGCGTGAGTCATGGGCATCACGGATCTCCGTGACGCGCTCGAGCGACGGGTATGCGTGCAGCATGAGAGCGTTGGTGGGGTATCCGTGCGTGCTAAAGATTTCACGCTTGTGCGGGGCCCAGAGGAGGGAGGTGACCTGGGAAGGGGTTTTGAGGGAGTGGAGACGGGCACCGGTGGTGCTATTCCAGACGTTGATGGAGGCGTCATTGGTGCCCCCGCCGCTGGCGAGGAGGGAGGGTTGCCAGGGACACCATGCGATGGCCTTGAGGATAGGTAGTGTGGTTAGCAGGGGGTGAATGCTATGAAGATAGGTGCTTACCTTGACCGCGGCGGTGTGATTTCGCTTAGTCCACTTTGCGGTGCCCCTGGCGCCTGGGGCGACGTCGCCGAATCGCCCGTCCCAGATGTTGACGACATTGTCGTTGCCACCGCTGGCCAGAAGCTCGCCGTCTACTCTCCACTTGAGCCCGCACACTTCGCCAGTATGGCCCAGGAGCTCCATAACTTTGTGGCGGGGGACCCGGACATCATGATGCCAGATGCTGCCGTCTCCGCAACCGGAGGTGAGGATATGGGCGTGCCAGGAGAGGGTGGCGACCTGTCCTTGGTGGCCAGCCATCGTCCTGAGTTTCTGGCCGGTCTCGACGTCCCAGAGCTCGACGTCGCCGTTGCCGTTGCCGACGCCGAGGAACATACCATCGTTGGAGAAGTCGACGGAGGAGACGTAGGAGCCATCGGGTGCTTCGGCGAGTTGTGTGACGGAGCCGGTATCGGCGCGCCAAATGTAGGTGGTGGATTCAAGGGCGACGGCGAGGACATTGAGGGGGGACCAGGCGATAAGGTTGAGGTAAAAGTCATCGACCATGCCTGGGGCATCGAGGACGCGTTCGGGTTGTGTTGGGATGCGGCGGGATTTATTTGTGGTTGAGGATGTGGAGGAGGGGATGGGGCTTGGGCGGGCGTAGAGGGGTCTGGCAAATTCGCGGTGTTGTGCGAGGGAGGAGTCGGATGAAGAGGCGGATGGGGGTGGCTCGTGGTAGGCCAAGATGCGGCGATTGAGTGGGACGCCGGTTGCTTGGACGAGACGGGAGGTGTGGCCTGGGGAGGCGGAAAGAGGGTTTAGGTTGAATTGGTCAAGAGTTGGTGCAATATCGTGGTCTTGGCGGTTGGTGATGAACCTATCGCGTGTATCACGGTTCTTTGGAGTGTTAAAGTTAGTGCAAGGTGGTGAATGAGGACACTGACTGCAGCTGGGGTGGATCTGGACCGTTTTGGGTCAGATTTTGGTGGAGGGATATAGTCGCGGGTGACGACGTCTAGTCTTGATTCTACACCACCTTTTCTGATAACTCCACCGCTAGCTTGACGTTGCAACGAATCTGAAAGAGATATACTGCCAGAAGCAGCGCGTTTTACAGGAGAAGCAGGACGAGAATTGTGATTATTATTATATGTGCCAGTGATTGATAGAAGATTTAGAGAATTCAAAATTGAAGGCGTTAAAGGCGTTTTGGCCTCTGATTTTGACCGTGTTCGACTCGGAGTAGCGATAGGTGTCATGAAGGGAAGTGAGTGAACAAACAATAACATACAACCCGTTCTCATGCAAGACGGTAGAGCTCCCCGGTAAGATCAGACTGGACTTATTCGTATTAACCGCTTACCTCGTTACAGCATCAAAAATCGTGCACCTGCTGCAACTCAGATCACAGCAGAACAGCTTCTTCGCGAGGTAACTCACTCGTACCAAGTCCATGTCGTCTCTCAACCTTTTCTAGGCTCAAGAACGTCAAGAAACTGCATTTCGAGCACCAAAACAACGGGTAGAAGATTTTGAGGAGCTTCACGAGTATCGCGGTCGGAAGAGAAAGGAGTTCGAGGAACGTATCCGACGAACGAGAGGTAGCATGTGTGTGAACCTTGTTTTTTTCAGTCGTATCCGGCCTGACCATCCATCATGCAGAAAGGAGTGGCTGCAATATGCAAGTTGGGAGGTAAGCTCACCCATCATACGCGCACACATTTCGTCCCTCATCCTTCATCCAGGCAAGTCAAAATGAGTTTGCCCGCTCACGCTCCATATACGAGCGGGCGCTCGATGTAGATCCGCGGAGCGTCCAGCTATGGCTCAGCTATACCGAGATGGAGCTCAAATCCCGCAACGTCCAACATTCACGCAACCTCTTCGACCGCGCCGTCACCCTCCTCCCCCGCGTTGACCAGCTGTGGTACAAATACGTCTACCTCGAGGAGTTGCTCCAGAATGTCCCAGGGGCACGTCAGGTGTTCGAGAGGTGGATGCAGTGGGAGCCCGACGATAAAGCGTGGCAAGCGTATATCAAGATGGAGGAACGGTACAATGAGCTGAATCGCGCTAGCGCGATTTACGAGCGGTGGATCGCCGTAAGGCCAGAGCCACGTGTTTGGGTCAAGTGGGGCAAGTTCGAGGAGGAGCGGTCGAAGCTCGACAAGGCTAGAGAGGTGTTTCAGACTGCGCTGGAGTTTTATGGGGATGATGAGGAGCAGGTCGAGAAGGCGCAGGCCGTGTTCAATGCGTTCGCGAAGATGGAGACACGGTTGAAGGAGTATGAGCGGGCGAGGGTTATTTACAAGGCGCGTCCGTTGTGCTATGGCGGGGGCGCAGTGCTGATATCATTCATAGTTCGCTCTGTCGCGGATACCCCGCACAAAGTCGACCGCATTGTATGCTGCGTATACGAAATTCGAGAAGCAGCACGGGACGCGGTCGACACTTGAGGTTACCGTCCTAGGAAAACGGCGGATACAGTACGAGGAGGAACTGTCGCACGATGGGCGGAATTATGATGTGTGGTTTGACTATGCGCGGTTGGAGGAGGGCGCGTTGAGGGATCTCAGACAGGAAGGGGCGATGTCGGGAGAGGAGGAAGCTGCCGTCGGGCACGTTCGGGAGGTTTATGAACGTGCGGTGTCGCAGGTGCCGCCGGGCGGCGAGAAGCGTCATTGGCGGCGTTATATTTTCCTGTGGTTGGATTATGCGCTGTTTGAGGAGATTGAGACGAAGGTGCGTCCCCTCCCATTCGGGTTGTCCGTCCTAATGGATTGTTTCAGGATTACGGGAGGTCGCGTCAGATTTATCAGACTGCGATAAAGCTGGTTCCCCATAAACAGTTCACGTTTGCCAAGTTGTGGATCATGCTTGCCAAGTTCGAGGTGCGGAGGCTCGAGTTGGCGGCTGCGAGGAAGGCGTTGGGGGCTGCAGTTGGAATGTGTCCAAAAGAGGCGTTGTTCAAGGGCTATATCCAGCTAGAATTTGAGGTAAATTTTTATCCTTGTGTTGATTTGCAGCGCGGGACTCACGGCATTCGCTAGCTCCGGGAATTCGATCGTGTGCGGGTGTTGTACGAGAAGTATCTCGAGGTACGTATATACTCAACTCTTTCTTTCAGCGGCTTACCCCGCACCCAGTTCGACCCATCCAATTCTCCCGCGTGGATCAAATACGCAGAGCTCGAGACGCAGCTTGCGGACTACAACCGCGTGCGCGCGATCTTCGAGCTCGGGGTCTCGCAGTCGCCGCTGTCCATGCCAGAGCTGCTATGGAAGGCGTACATTGATTTCGAGACGGAGGAGGGGGAGAGGGAGCGGGCCCGGGCGTTGTATGAGCGGTTGGTAGGGTTGAGCGGACATGTGAAGGTCTGGATTGCATTTGCGTTGTTTGAGGCGGAGGCTGTCCCAGTTGTGAGGGCATCAAGGGAAGAGGAGGAGGATGGGGGCGACGGAGAGGACGACAGGGAGGTGAAGACTGTGGAAGGGGATGTGGGGCTTGCGAGGGTGGTGTTTGAGAGGGGGTATAAGGATCTGAGGGCCAAGGCATTGAAGAGCGAGGTAAGAGTTGTTCATTTTGTGAGTGTATGTGCTCTGAACCGCCATCGTTAATAGCGTGTCGCACTGCTGGATGTATGGAAAGCGTTTGAAGAGAAGAACGGGTTGGAGGAGGATGTGGCGCGTGTGCAGGGCATGATGCCTATCGTAAGCAAGCGGAGGCATGTCGATCAGGAGACGGGACAGACTGTCGAAGGTGTGCGGTTCGTCACTTTTCACCGCGCCCGGCCTGACATTGGTGTAGATTGGGAAATGGTGTTTGCGGACGACGAACGGGAGGCGAACCCGACGTCATTCAAGTTCTTGCAAATGGCGCATGCGTGGAAGAGCGCGCAGGCAAAGAAGGCGGGCGGGACGGGGGTGGTTTTGTCTGGGTTTACGGCTCCGGCTGCGGTGGCGTCGGGTCCGGAGAGGAGGGAGGACGAGGAGGACGATGCGCGGAGTGATGTGGCGAGTTCGGACGGAGGGTGATGGTTTGGTTGTCGTAATGTACTGTGCTGAGATTATTATTATTCCTGTTGATGTTGGCGTGACTTGCAAGAATGCATTCATTCAGTGTTTGACTGTAGACTTGGTCTAAAATTTTGCAACACTTGACATGGGAAGATCCACACCCACCCACCTACCCCGAGCCTTCCGTGGTTAGTGGTGCTTATAGATCTTTATTGCTTTTGCTCTGTGCTTATTCCAAAGAACAAAGTAGTGGAGAACTTCTTGATGGAAGCACAAAATCTTACTTTTTGCTCGCATGAAACTCGCGTGAAGTGAATGTGAAGGCACCGTAGTAATTTTACCAACTACTGTAAGGACTAGTAAGGCCTGGTGCGTGAATGTATAGCAATATAGGTATTGTAATAATGGTAGCTATGTAAATCCATCGATAATCCAGTTGTTATGCAAGTCAAAGGGGGGGGGGAAGAAAAGTGGTAAAAGCCAGATATCCAACACGGAAAGAACGAGAAGGACGGAAAAAAAGACACAAGATAAGGCTGCTGCTAGTTATAAGGCGATGGGCCTAGGACCCGCCGACGTGCCAGGTAGACTGATACTAGAGATATTAGACGCGGACGGCAGCGCGCCAGGCATCCTTATCCGGCTGGAGCTCGTCCGGTAAACCATCCCCGTCCCCGTCCGTGGTTTTGGCTTTGAAATGCTCGGCGTGAGGTTGGGGGGAGCGCTCGTGGATGATACCAACGAGGGGGGTATAGAGTCTGACGGACGGATTCGATCAGAGTTGACTGTGGGCACGGGAACCGATTTTTCTTTCGGAACCCGCTCGCCCGGTGGTGTCCGCGAAGATTTGGCTGGTGTAAGCTGCAGTGGTCGAGGGGTTGAAGGAGTGTATGTGTACGTGTTAGATGTAGATGGCGTCGAAGTGTGTGTGGACTGGGGAGGCGAAGTCCACGAGGAACTGCGACCCGTAGAGGAGACAGAAGACGCGGAGGAATATGTTCTTGGCCTCGGTACTGAATATCGGCCACTCGTCCCAAGACCCAGATTCGATGGGTATGTGCGCAACGTGGGCCCAGGTAATGGCGGCAATACTTTCTCCGTGCGGGATATTGGAGGGGATATATCTGCGCCTTCTGGGGTAATTGGCAATGGTATGCTGAGAGTCGACGCTGTGGAGGGGGTGCGCACGGCTTTTGTGTCGCCAAGTACGCTTGATTCCGATGTGGTGCGACGCATGGTGGAAGACGGGGAAGAGTGTAACGGTGGTGAATCCTCTGGTATGCTGAGCGCCAACGAGAATGTTGACCCTGCACTACTTGTGCTCGTTCGCCCACCCACGGCACGTTTTTGCCAAGACGTAGGTGGTAATGACGACCGAGCCTTATGCAATGTTCGCGCATTGGGACTGGCGGAAGCCCATTCTTGGTCATATGTTGTCTTGCGTTCGAGTATAACGCCACCGCTCGACGATCGAGTTAAAGGGAGCGGTGAAGACTGAATTGATGAGGCCGAGGAACGGCGGGAGAGATTGAGAGAAGATATCCGACGAGTGAGAGCCGATGGAGCATCTTCGTCTTCGCTATAGGCGACTTGTTAAGATGCTGGCTAATATATAGATATACGATCACACCTATCACTCCAGCCTAACCCCGTCGTAAGTCCAATACCTCCCCTGAGGAGACGCCCATCGCGATGACGAGTACGACGTTTGGGAGTGTCCCGCTCATCCTTGATAACTCCTAACTTGGATATTGTTGATGCACCTGCGAGATCATATTCGCTTAGACAATGTCATGACAGGCATGACGACGTACTGGTGGAGGCAACACTCGCCGGCCGTCCATCCAGGAGTGTGGGCTGAGGGGGTTCCTGTGCCTGCGGTAGCAGCTTCGAGTTGGGTGAAAGCAGTCCATGACGAAGCATCAGATGCCTATGCACAATCCTCGTGAGTACAAACAACAAATTGGACCGAAAATGTAACGGACGGCAAAGGGGTATGAAGATCTAAACTCGAATCTGAGTCGCTTCCGTCGCCCTCTAGTTCCCTCTCCAGCCTCGCCTCTACGTCTGGTTCCAGTCCATCGTGTCCATCGTACCCGTTTCTTTCGATTGGGACTCCATAGTCTGAAATAAAGGAGTCGTCCTCCCAATGCTCAGCGCCACCCTTTGGGCACATCAAGCCGTAAAGAGACCCGGAGCGCACGGAAATGGTCTCGTTGGTCCGCCCCAAGGGAACGCCGGTTGTATCACTGAGTTTCCTTGAACGTGTCCTCGGCCGTGAAGACGAAAGGGAGTCGGAGGGGGTGGAAGAACCATTGGGCAAACCAGAGGACGCCCTGCGCGGGCGAGGAGTGGCAGATATGATGGTCTTGATATCTGGGCTGACAGCTCGTCCCGAGTCCTCCGACACTTTTGGTTGATATTTTGGCGTCTTTGAGTACGTCGGCACAGGAGGGGGTGATTCTGATGGGATCGGCAGGGAATCCGGAGGATTATTATTACTACGCGAACGAAGGTTTTGCTTGTGAGTTTCGCTTTTAGATCTTGACGCTCGCATTCGAAGGTGAAGAGCTTGTGCATGCGAGTATGAGGTTGAATTGATGTCGCCGTCACCATCGTCTGCAGGCAGATCCTGCATGTCGACTGATGCTATTGAGTCATTGACGGGAGGTAGAGACGACGACCCAAAGCGACTAGGTGCAGGAATGAGGTCAAGAAGTTTCTCGTTGTCATGGTGGTCTATGTCGGAGAACGGCAATGGGGAGAAGGCCGTCAATTGACCGACCTCGACGCGTGTGAGGTCGGTGGGGTCTTCCTCCGAGATGGAGTAAGAACGATTATCCCCGAAAGACGGAGAACGAGGGTAGCTTGGAATGTGGTATGAAGCATTGGAGCGAGCAGATCTAACGGAAGCCACCGATTCCCGCCGCGAGTGACGACCAAAGGCCGTCGTCGTGCTTGGTGGGGAGTTTGGGGTAGTGCCGTGACCTATGCTGGCGATGCTAGCGATAGAATTAGGTCTGGATGGAGAGATAGACGATGATGAATTAGTGGAAACTAGAGATATCTTAGAGGAGCGACGAGAGGTGAGAAACAAAAGGGTGTCGTTCTCTGAGATGGGTGATGGTCCTGGTAGAGGGGGAAGAGGTGCAGAAGGCGGTAAAGATGGGGGTGGGTTGCCAGAATGACTTGAAAAATTGGCTGAAGAAGGAGTATGAAGAGATGGTGGTATATGACTGGGTGGTGCAGGAAACGACTCGAGTAGAAGTGGAACTATAGTCCTTTTGCGAGTAGTGGACGACGAAAAAGATGTGGTGGATGTCATGGACGACATTGAGCTCGGTATACTACAGTGTTCAATTCACTGGCAAGTGTTGAGCATCGTGCCAATTTTGGTCAAAGTCCAATTTTTATTGTCATGACATTCATCATTTCAAGTTCTGCTACCGCGACGACCATGGCCACGACGGCTGATTTACCAACACTTTTACTCTCGTCCCTGTCGCCGGACACCCGAAAACAAGCTGAGCAAAACTTAGACTTGCTAAGTCATCAACCCGGTTTTCCTTCTCATCTCCTTCGCCTGGTCTTGGAATCGACCCAAAGCCACGCAGTTCGTCTATCCGGAAGTGTCTTTTTGAAGAATATCACAAAGTCAAGATGGGAAGAGGTACGTTCGCGCCTTCGTCTCTCGCGACATCTGATTCATCATGACCTCAGGAAGTCCAGCCACTCTCCGAACAAGACAAAGGCTCGTTGCGATCCGATTTAATACCGGCGATGCTGGCTCTGTCTAATCCACAAGACAAAGCCATCCGCGCCCAAGTAGCCGAATCAGTCGCACTTATCGCAGACTTGGACTTTCCCGCAAAGTGGACTGATCTCATCGATGTGCGTAAATCAATTATTGCATCAGCTCTGTCATTCATATCGAACCCATGATAACTCAGCAATTAGTCGCATCCCTGTCGCCGACAGAGTACAACATCAACATCGGGGTCCTACAAACTGCGCACTCCATCTTCCGTCAATGGCGCGCTCACGTTCGGTCGGACGAGTTGTTCACGGAGATTAACATCGTTTTGAAGGCGTTCATGACGCCTTTCCTGCAACTCTTTCGGCAGACTGCGAACTTGCTCCTGACTGCCACGGACGTGCACCCCGCTAATTGCGCGTTGCTCGCTCAGTGTCAAGTTTTGCTTGTAGATGTCTTTTATGACTTTTCGTGTCAGGATCTTCCTCCGCAACTTGAAGACACACATGAAGAGTTTTTCGCACCTGGTTCTGGTTGGTTCCAGCGCTTTTTGCCTTGGGACCCCCTCGAACTTCGTGCCGATGTTCGTTTTCTGCTTCGTTTTTCGCCTTCCTATCTTGACTGACCTCTGCGCAGCCGGATGACACGACAACATCACTCACATCGCAAATCAAAACGGGTATTCTCGAGATCGTCGAAGTGTGTTTCAAACTCCTTAGTTGCCTTCCCACTAACGTGTCAGGATGCAGCTATATATCAAACTCTATCCTGATCAACTCCAAAAAACGAGCGCCGTTGAGCATTTGGTGCAAGGCGTATGGGCTCTTGTCGGCTCTAACAAGCTACCGGCTGTAGCAGATGATGCTGTATGTTGTCGGACCTGCGTTTGTCATTTTATCTCACACACCTGTGTCTAGCTTGTATCCCAATCACTTCGATTTATCTCGACTGCTATCCGCTCTGGCCATTATAGGCAGCTCTTCGGATCGAAAGAGACGATCTCTAGTTTAATTCAAGGCGTCGTGGTTCCTAACGTTGGATTGCGAGGTAGTTCGCCGTCGTGTCCGTATTTTCTTCAAGCTAATGAGCTTCCAGATCACGATATGGAACAATTCGAAGACGACCCCCTCGAATTCATTCGCCTGGACCTCTCACTTCCTTCTATGAGTCTAGGTGGTGGCGATGCGACTACACGACGACAATCCGCCGCCGATGTTCTCCAGGCCCTCGTGGGTTCCGGATATGAGGCAGAGGCTACGGAGATTGTCGGAACATGGATCGGAACTGGATTACACGATTACACGACGAACCCACATCAAAATTGGAAGTCGAAAGATAGTGCTATATATCTTCTGACTGCGGTTGCTACGCGTGGGTCTACGACACAGGTTCGTAAGTTAGACTGGAATTGGTGCCATAGCTGATGGCTTGGATAGCATGGCGTTACATCAACAAACGCCCTCGTGGATGTTATTAAATTTTTCTCGGATCATGTGTTTCAGGATTTGGAGGCGGCCACGGGCAATGTACACCCAATTTTACAAGTCGATGCCATTCGATTCCTGTATACATTCCGGAATCAGGTAAGACGCACTTGCCTTGAGATCTTACAGAAACAAACATTCTTCTCAGCTTACGAAGCCTCAACTGCTCTCCGTCTTACCCTTGCTCGTCCGGCACATCAGCTCAGATAACTACGTCACGTTTACATACGCAGCTATCACGATAGACCGCATCCTTGGTATCAAGCAGAACAGCCGACTGTTGTACGTTTTGGCCGCGCTTGCATCGTAGGATCCGCTAATAGATGCATGACAGGTTCTCCCAGACGGATATCCACGACATCGCACAAGGACTGCTTAGCGCCATATTGAGCAAAATCGAAAGCGCTGGCAGTGCAGAAAAAATTGCCGAGAACGATCACCTCATGAAATGTGCGAGTCCTTTCGTTGCTCCTACTTGTCGTTTGTTCACCTTGTGTAGGCGCTATGCGGGTAATCGTGACTGCTCGGCAAACACTTACGCCGAGCTTTGAGCGGACGCTGCACCGGCTGGTTGTGATTCTTGGGGTCACGTCGAAGAATCCAAGCAACCCAAATTTCGACCAATATATTTTTGAGAGCATATCGGCGTTGATGAGGTATTTATCAATAGATGGCGATTTCCTAGGGTCTGACATTCATGATGATAGATTCGTTGCACAAGGAACGCCCGCCACGCTTCCCACATTCGAGCAGGCGCTTTTTGGACCGTTCACCTTTATTTTACAACAGGATATAGACCGTATGGCGTTTCCTCGCCTATGCATACACATTGCGCTCACACGTTTGTTGCAGAGTACGTGCCTTACGTCTTTCAGATATTAGCGCAGATGCTCGAACTGCACACAATGAACGTCCCAGCCGAGTACCGCAGTCTCCTTCCTTTCCTGTTGACACCCGCTATTTGGCAGCAAAAAGGGAGCATCCCAGGGCTCGTCAAGCTCCTCAAGGCATTCTTGGCCAAAGACAGCAAGCAAATGCTCTCTGCGGGCCAATTCACGTCTGTCCTTGCGGTTGTGCAGCAGCGGCTGATCCCGTCAAAATTAAACGACGCGTGGGGTTTCGAGCTCCTGCAAGCCGTCGTCCAGAACATCCCCCCGTAAGCAGACGTTCATTCACTCAGCATTGGACCGTCCTGGTGACACGCATACACAGAGCTGAGCTTAAACCGTACTTCAAAGTAGTCATCATGACGCTCCTTACGCGAATGCAGACGAGCAAAACGGATAAATTCGTGTATCTGTTCGCGCAATTCCTCCTATTTACGATGGCCCTCGATGTGGACGGTCTTTCGCCTGACTATGTGATTGGGACTGTCGAGGAAATTCAACCTCAGTGAGTCCTCGAGCCTGCCTTTTTCTCAGTGTGTTTTATTTTCACGCCCGATAGGTTGTGGGCTCAGATATTGGGCAATTTCATCATTCCGCAGATCCCAAAAATGCTGCACAAGGACCGCAAAGTCGTCGTTGTGGGGTTGACGCGAATGCTCACGCAGTGTACGTTCATGATGTGCGAACCGTGTATACAGGCGTGGTTAGTTCTCACTTTTCTTTGCTCGGCTTGAGAATACTTGAGGAGGGCATTCACTAGGCCTCCCACTTTCACGGCACTGGTGAGACTCTTCCGCGAGCCGCAATACCTAAAGAACAAGTCGGATGAAGACGCGGACAGCGGGCTTACCGCGATCGACTACGAAGAGCAGACTGCTGGGTATCAGGCGGCGTATTCAAGGCTAGCGGCGTCCGAGGGCGTCGAGGTCGATCCTGTGGCGTATGTACGGGATCCACGGGAGTTCCTCGGACAAGAGCTGGCGCGGGTGGCCAAGTCGAATCCGCAAGTAAAGACGTTGCTGGAGGCGGGGGATGCTGCCGTGGTTGGTCCGTTCGTGCAAGCACTGGGTGGGGCGGGGTATGTGATCGGTTCTCTGTAAATGCAAGGACGCCTTGTCCGTTAGTTGATCGACCGAACGTGACTAGGTATCAAGTGCTGTAGGCAGGGGAGTTCTGTGTATGCATGAGCTCTGGGTGTTTGCACCCTAAATAAAATACAAAGACTGGAATTGATGAGATTAAAAGCACGTCCAAAACATTTACTTGGGACCAGTGGTCACGCCCAAGTCCTTCAGCCTGCCGCTCTCAATTTCATATAGCCATCCATGGACACAGGGCTTGACGTCCACCCCGGACGCCCAGGCATTCCGGATGGTCTCCGAGTCGCGCAAATTAGCGACCTGGACTTTGACGTTCTCTTCGGCGAGGATGGAGAGGGCCTTGTCGGTCGGGGTGTCCTTGAGCTGGAGATTCGTGGCGAGGGCGGTTAGAGGGGCGAGCCAGCGGGTCAGGGGGTCTGTGGGGCCGGCGTCTGGTTGAGACTGAGAGGCGCTTAGGCAAGCTTTGACGCCACCACATTTTGAGTGGCCGACGACGATGACTGAGTTGGATGAGGATGTGTCGGTACGAGGGCATGGGGACACGTACCGTGTTCGACGCGGACAACTTCGACTGCGTACTTGAGGACGGATAGGGCGCTGTCGTCGTCCAGATGAAATTGGCTGGGAGTGCATGGATGAGTGGAGAGGTGGGGTGGGGGAGGGGGCTCACTTTGCGATATTGCGGTGGACGAAGATATCGCCTGGCTTAGCGGCAGTGATGACAGACTCTGGGACTCTGGAATCGGCGCAGCCTATCCAGAGGACCTGTGAAGGTGTTGAGGTGATGTATTTGGGAGAATGAAGGGATGGTCAGACCTTGGGATATTGACCTTTTGCAGACTGAGTGAAGAATTGAGGGTCTGCGGCGTGTACGTCTGTGGCCCACTGTGCATTGGCAGCGAGTAAATGGGTAGACATGATGGTGGTTGGTTATCAAAATATTATTTGATATGTATAATTAAATGTCTAAACCACTGAGTTTCAATGCTAATCTATTAGACGCTGTCGATGTTTTACCCAACAAGGACCATACACCATTCCTGGCCTTTCTGGCCAGTGCCCACTCCAATCCGGTCGCCCATGTCATGACCTTTGTCATTTTGATAACGCCCTTGGCCAACTTGCGCCTCTCCTTGGAAAAGCTCTCCAGTCTTTCCTGCTCATACGCTTGCTTGACAGACAAGGACGGGGTGTCGAACTTGAGGACATCAGCGAGGGTGCGACCGAGATCGACCGCGTCTCTCATGCCGAGGTTCATACCCTGGCCCCCAGCAGGGGAGTGGACGTGGGCGGCGTCCCCGACGATGACGACAACGCCCCCACCGAGGTAGCGATAAAAGTTGTCGGCAATAGCGGAACGGACCCTGAACCGGGAGGTCCACAAAATGGAGTCCACTATCGGGGTGTCGGCTTTGGGGAGACCGAGGGCGGCGTCGACGACCTGCTGGAGGCGGGCGAGGGTGACGTCCTTCTTGCCGGACTCCTGGGGGCAAGAGAGGCGGTAGATGAGCTTGTTGTCTGGGTCGTCTCTGGCCGGGGGGAGGGGGACGAGCAAGAGAAAGCCGAGGGGGCCCAAGAAGGTGGAGAGTTCGGTGGGGTTGATGCAAGGGGGGATGTTGCCGGTGAGGTGCACGTCGGAGATGATGAGGGGTAGACCGAACTTTTTGTTGTCGTTCTTGACGGGGTCCTTGTCGCGGACGACGAGGGAGTGGGGATCCTTGTTGGTGGAGGGGTCACGGAAGCGAATACCTGCGAGGGTGCGCACGGTGGAGCGGGAACCGTCTGCACCGATGAGGTAGCGAGCAGTGAGGGACTCACCAGAGTCAAACATGACTCTGATGGCTGTGTCGGTGGGCTCGACGGCGGTGACCTTAAAGGGACGGAGGACAGAGAGGCCGAGAGCATTTAGACGCTGCTCTAGGATGAGTTCTGTCTCTGCCTGGGAGATGAGGAGGGCATAGGGGTATTTTGTGTAGGGAGCTAGGTTGGCGAAGTTAGCGCGCACGAGGAGTTTCTTGCGTGCGCGGACGGACATGGAGTTGGCATGGAGACCGCGGCGAATGAACTGTTCGGCACATCCTATGGTTGCGAGATCCTGTTATAAGAGTGAGTGAGTGGGTTGGATAGGAAAGAAAGGGAGATACCTCGACTGTGCGGGCGTGTATGACGATAGCGCGGGAGACATTAGCACCGGCTGGCTGAGCGTCGACGATTGTAATATTTGTGATACCTTGAGTGAGGAGGGAGAGTGCAGTTGCGAGTCCAGCAGGACCTGCACCGACGATGAGGATATCTGTAGAGAGTGGGAGGGACATGGTGGGATGTTTTGGAGGATAGAATGGGATTATAGCACGGAGTTTGAGAGTGGTGTCCCACGTCGTTCTCCGAGTCTGCGAGCCATAGCATACACCGAACGCTGATAAAGCGAGTGCGATGAGTATGGACGAGATGTAGCTATGGAGTACGAGTACGGTTCTATATCTTTTCTCGAACTCGTTCAGTTGCTGGCACGCTTCATACCCTTGTCTCTCAAATGGCTCTACCAACTCATCCTCTTCCCCTTTACACAAAACTCCTACCCTTTGTACCGCACCCTATGGCGCACCTTCGTACAGTCCATCTGTCCACCCAGCTCACCCAGACAAATGCAGTTCGTCTGTCCACCCGTATCCATCCTCTATCGCTCCTTTGTCCGCGCACACAAACACCGCCTCGACCTTCTCCATGATCCCATCTCTCAAGGTGCTGCCTTGCACTGGATTGGCCCAAAGACCGCACAGCGCGTCATGCTCTACATACATGGTGCGTACCTCTGTCCCATAAATATATACCCTGCTCAACTCCTCAGGCGGTGGATATGTCCTCCCCGCCCTCACCGCCCATTTTAAGATGGTCGACCATTGGCGCACCCAGGCTAAAAAGAAACACGACATTGACATCAGTGTCGCCTTCCTCGAATACAGTAAGCACTTCTATTTCCGTACCCTACCATTCACCCATCCACTCCCACCACCAGCCCTCGTCAACCACGCCCCTTGGCCAACCCAGCCCCGACAAACCGCCGCCGCCCTCGCCCACCTCCTCGCCATCGGATTCCACCCCGCCAACATCCTCCTCGCCGGCGACTCTGTCGGCGGCCACATGGTCGCCTTCCTCCTATCCCACCTCCTTCACCCCCATCCTTCCATCCCCCCTCTCCCTCCAATATCTTCCCCCTTCGCTGGTGCCCTCCTCATCTCCCCCTGGCTCACATTCTCCGACGCCGCCCCCTCCTTCGCCCGTAATGCCCCCCACGACCTCATGCCCGTCCCTGCCCTCAACAAATGGGCCGCCCTCCTCAAAGCCTCTCGCACCCAGACCGACGACCCATACTGGTTCGAGCCCGCCGAGGCCCCGCCCGAGTGGTGGGCGGGGCTCCCCACCGTCGTACGCGCCGTCCTCATCACCGCCGGCAGCGGTGAGGTCATGCTCGATGATATCGTCGCGGCGGAGCGCACAATGGCCCTCGGAGCGGGTGACGGCGTGCGCATCGAAGGGTTTGTAGAGGAGGTGGGGCATAATGAGCCCCTGGCGCAGTTTGCGTGTGGGGATCCGATGTGTGCAACGACGGAGCGCGTGGAGGGGTGGATCGCAGGGGTATTTGCGTAGTCGTGTCAGCGATCTGCCGATCGTGGCCTATTACTCAGTCACAACTAAGCCCACGAACTTGACAATAATTCCCCTTGTCATTCCGACCAGGTTTTAAATCGGTGTGCATGCCGCTTCGTCGCTGAGTAGAACGCAGTCTGCGCGTTGTCATGCATGTTAGAGGTATTGTAATTCTCCCCTTCTCCGATGTGATTATGTCAGTCGTTGTAGCATCTGTTGAAACAACTCACAAAGTAGCTTTCAGCAACCATCCTCTATCGAGTGAAGAAATTAGCACGCCAACGGGACCAATCACGCGCATGCTTTGTCGTGGACATCCTTGTGAGCGAAGAAGGGTAGTCCCTGATAGCATCGCGATCGTCTCAGAAGGTTCAAGTCGGAAAATAAGATAAACAATCACTGGCACATATTCCCTGTACGATGCTCTTGTTGACAAATGAATTGAATACACGCAGTTAAGTAATGCCTCTAACGTTACATTACAATACACTCCTTCTCCTCCGCCTTTGCCCCTTGGAACCCCATCTCCGCAAATGTAGTCGGCCCAGGCTTCCTCCCCGGCGCCGGCGGCGTAAAAGGCTCATCCTGTGGCGGCTGACTAGGCATCCGACCATGCGCCGGCCTCAAAGCGGGACTCTGGTTCCTCCCTGGGTATTTCTGCGCCGGACTCGGTACACGCCCGGGCACCGCCGCGCCCGTATCAGAAAGCGCGTACCGCTGGGCGGCTTTCCCAGCCTGTGGCAGCGGCGATGTCTGCTGCTGCTGCGGGAGCGGGGGGGGCGGTGGCTGCTGTTGCTGCTGACCCGACGGCGCAACCGAGTTCTTCCTAATCACCTCAATAATCCTCCCATCACCCCGCACAGGCCCTGCGCCTTTCAAGTCCGAGCGCTGCTTCGCCTGCGTCCTCGTGCGTACAAGTTTCGACTCCGTAATCGAATCGTGCTCCTTCCTAGACAATGACTGTGGCGTCGGCTGCGACAGCGCCGCCAACCGATCACTGGCATCTGTGTTGCCATGTTCCGCAGCCTGGCGAGTACTTCACTTAGTTAGTCAACATCAGTAGCAACGCAGAACGCACCCTCTGATACCACCGTCTCGCCACCTCGATATCCTTCGGCCCCCCAACCCCCACCTCAGCATAATACCCCATCGCAAACTCTGCACTCGGCAGCCCCTTCCCCGCCGCCTTCGCCGCAAACGTCCCTGCCAGCCCCTCATCCTTCTCAAAAGCCCCCTCCGCCCCACACAAAAACCACTTGCTCAGCGCCATATCCGCCTCCGCCTCGCCCTGCTGGCTCGCAAGGCTGTAATACTGCACGCTCAACAGCGGGTCGAACCCAAACGGCGCCTGCGCGAACTCGTACGCATGCCCAAGCTTGTATTGCGCCGGCGCGAAGTTCAGGTACGCCGCGCGCTCGAGGTGCTTGCGCGCTTCCTGTGGAAGGGTGCTCCCTGGCGCCAGGATAGGCGTGAAAAAGTGCGGGGGGGTGGTCACATGTGAGAACTCCCCGAGCAGGAGCAACCCGAAGACGTATGCGGGCTGCGGGACGTCGACGGTGGCGAGGGTCGCTGCGCGGTGGAGGAGCGGCACAGCGAGCTCCGGGTTCGCGGGGACGCCTAGCTGGCCCATCAGGTGCGCCATACCCATCCGCTGACAATATGCTCAGTCCCTACAGATACTACACAAAAACGGACTGACACTTACGTATGTACAGCTTTCGACACCGAGCTTCACGCCCCGCTCGAAACAGTTCCTCGCGCGCGCGTTGTCGTTGAAGTTCTCGTAGTCCCTTCCCAGTCTGAACCACGCGGGCGGGTATCCGCCGCGCGCCGCCTCGAAATCTTTGAATGCGACCCTTGGGCTGAGGCGCACGTGGTCTGGATAAGCGCCGGATGCGGCAAAGGTACCGCGATGGAAGATGGCCTCTGCGACGTGAGGTGGTATTGGGGAAGGAAGGGGCTGGGTGGGGGCGATCTGCATGATCATGGGGACTGCGATCTGGGATAGCCGGAGGAGTTGTGGGTCGGATATGCGGACAGGGCCGACGGGGGGGTCTGTGGAGGAGTCGGGCTGCTGGAGGCGGTTGATGAGGAAGAGAACGTCGCGGCACCAGGCGATTTTGAGGGCCGGGTCGTGGTTCTGGTGTTGGATTGTGGCGAGTGAGGCGGATAGTGAGGCGATGGTGGGAATCGGGGCTGTCAAGGCGGGAATGGCAGACGAACTCTTTGGAGGAGAAGGGGGTTGAGCATACGCTGATGGGACGCGTTGTGAAGGGTTCAATGACATGGCATTCATTGCTGGTGAGAGATCAAGGGGCGGGCGTGAGTATGCGGGTTGAGCATAAGGAACAGGAGAAGAGTAAGTGACAGGAGGCGAGTAAGAGTGATTCCAAGTGGGTTTCCAGGGTTGTGCAGGTGAGTGAGAAGGCATAGCAAAACCTGGAGTGTGATTAATGGGCGGTGGGATTGGATGACCGTAATCTACATAAGAATTCGCTTGATCGTCGAGATCTCGAGCCATCTGAAAGTGAATAGCGAGTCAGAATGGATGAATACGCGTTAGAATGAGTGCTGACGTTGGCTGGAATTGCAGGATCGAGTTTCTGTGGTCGTGGCGCAGCGAGAGGATCAGCATAATGTGGTGGAGAAACATGACGAAGATCTAGTGGAAGAGGTGGAATTGGTGGTGGTAAAGAGCTTTGTCTTGGATTATCGTAGGTATAGATATCGTTTGGACGAGGAGGAACAGGAGGAGCAGACATCGATATTCAAGCTGCTGCCAATTAGCAACTGGGCTTTTTATAATAATAACAGAAATCATGCACCGCTTTAATCCGTTGTCACTCCGACCACGACGGCGGGCGCTGCATGAGCGGTCTTGTTACATGTTAACATTCGCTGCTAGGTGCGTACCCGTTACCATTCAAGCTTGGAGGGTGGAGGCAATAGTGAGCGACACTCAGGCTCGTACACGGTACATCTAACCAGTGAACTCACCGCTATTATATTATGGCTCGACACAGGCGCTCTCCGAGTCGGCCGAAGTCTTCATGTCGCAGTAGTACGTACCTACTAGCCATCACAGGATGAAGCCCAGGCATTGGACAGCCTGGGATTGTTCCACTGCATTTACAACAATAAACTCACTCATCCATTCTTACACGCAGATAGTTGACGGTCTATGTGAACGTCTATGCCACAACCTGTTCTGACTCGAGTACTCAAGGCCGACGATGCAATGTCCCAAGGTTGTTCGATCGTTTCGATACTCCTAACAAATTGCCGACGCGGAAATTTAAAGCCTTCCTCATCGCACAAGTCACAGCAAACACCGGCAAATTTGTCGTCCAGAATGTGTCAAGGTCGAAGCCCCAGAGTCTCAAGACGGCCAAGTTAGCCGCCACAACTACCGTAATATTGCGGCAAAGCAGTGATCCCGTCCGAAGTCCGGTGCCGCTACCCACAACAGCTGTGGCGCCCGGAACAGCGTCGTCGTTGGGCAAGAGATCAGCGCCGAAGCCAGTACCACAAAGCAAAGGCGTCCCGTAGGGTACTAGCTATAATTCCTTGTTCCGTGATATTCACCCTGCAAGGCATTACAACGTATTTTTGCTTCTCTGATATTCCACAGTTGCGTCCGCTCAGAGAGTATTCCAACGACGACAAGGCTGTTACTGTATTCGGGAATTACAGCCTTATTCATAAGTATACAATTTGCGCGGCACAATAGTTGCCACTGTTTGTTCAGGACCCCAGACCAC
>QLPF01004573.1:409-13123 GCA_003314045.1 Hygrophorus pudorinus | reverse complement strand
TGCCTCGTCACCCCCCGGCCACGTCATCCACCCCGGCCTCGTCACTCACACCCCCACCTGCCGTCTCGCTTCAAACGCAAGACAGCCACATCGTCCTTGTCACCTACCACACCACCGCATCCCTCATCCCCCACCCCAGCCTCATCACCCACCCCAATACCCGCTGTCTTGCTTCAAACGCAAGACGGTGTATGTATATTTTATGTAGATAAATTATATAGAATATATTATGCATATTATGTGTGATACCCGCAGGTACCTGCCCACGGGTACGGGTACGGGTGTACCCCAGGTCGAAATGGCCATACCTGCGACTGTACCCGGACCCTTGGTGGCAGGTATGGGTTTTTGACGGGTACGGGTACGGGTACAGCCAAAAGTACCCGGGGTTACCCGTGTCCCTCACTAATTGGGACACAAGGCACTGCTGTTCCGAACCAAAGTCAGGGATTCATCAAATACAAAGGAAAAGACAAGAGCATGGTCAGAAATCAGGATGACATTGAGGGAGGTAATGAAGCAGGTCAGATCATACAAACGTGCAAGAAAGGCATTGGAGCAGCTTGGGGCGGATCAGGCGGTTCTCACTCAGTATAAGGATATTCAGAAAGAAGACCTGAAGATGAGTGTAGATATGTTGGAGGAAAATAGGTTTGGGCAGAGGAATGACACCTTGGCATGGTTCTGGAGAATAGGACCGCAAAATGATACCGTGGGAGATAGATGGATGGAAGAATGTAAGTCACTTTCTTATCAATAGTGCTTGTATGAAAACTAATGTGGTGATTCATTTAAATTAGTCTATAGAGTAAACTGGCTCAGGGCGAAAGCTAGGTTTGATAGATGGGATGAGGAGGGTAAGATGGTGAGGAGTGAGATGACATGGACAGTCTTATACTTTGACCATCTGAAGGAAATATGGCATAAAAGAGCTGAGATAAGCAAGGGGACAGGGGAATGTGGTCATAGGGCATATGCTTTGAAGCAGGCAGCAATGTGGGGGAAGTTTGCTGAAGAGGGAACCAGGAGGTTCACAGTTTGGATTTAATTCTGGTGGTCTGATATCAGTGCTATAGCTAGGCCTGCAAGCATTGAGTTGTAAAGAATATGGAACTGTTTTGGCTGATACAGATTTAGCTATCTTTTTGCCCCTAGGGATGCACAATAAGTGCTGCATAATATATTATTTTCCTCTCGGCCAACATACACCAACCGCTGCATAATATAATATTCCTTGTCTCAGCCAACATGAGCCAAACGCTGCATAATATAATATTTTTCTCCTCGGCCAACATACACCAACCACTGCATAATATAATATTTTTCTCCTCGGCCAACACGCACTGAACGCTGCAAAATATATTATTTTTCGTCTCGGCCAACAGGCATTGAGCAGTATATGACAAAAATTCTTGGTAAGTCGGCCGGCACGCAATGTGTGAGGATAATATATCTCGGCCCATCTGTAATTCAGTATATCTCAGCTGACATCAGCCGACACACAAAAGCTGCCCTTTGTCATTCTCGGCTGGTATACTTTCAGCGTCCATAATTTACTGCATTGGCTGCACAAAGACAATGTGCAATTGCACAGCCAAGTTGATGACTTGTGTGACGAGGAGAAGAGGCTCCAAAGCAAAATAGCCAGTTTGGAAAAAACAGCTATTGGCCAAAGCCGACACAGTGCCCTCACAGGCTCAGAGCGAAACACAGCCCTTGCTGCAGGCTTGCATCGAGCTCCAGCCTCCTACCCCGACCAAGGGTAAATCCAGGGACTACACCCAGTCCGATATCCCCATTCTGTTGGTGACTTACCCTTGCATTGACAATGAGCCCTATGAGGGTATGACAATTGATCAGGAATTGTCTCTACAATACGAGGATGCTATTCCTTGTTCATTAGACCAGGCCCAACCAGGCCCACTGCCCATCCCCATGCAGCCTATGGCAGGGCCTTCATATGTTCAAACCGCAAACCTTGCTAGGTTCATTGTTCCTTCCAAACCAGCTAACCCCGTTAGGGAGATAAAGTCATTGCCTAGCAGTAAAATTGCCTCATTCAAAGTCAAGGTGAAACCATCCTCAGTCATAGGACCCCCCATGCCTACGAGGCTATTCCGAGATGGCATACCTGTAGCCTTAGGAGCCGGCCGTCACCTGTCGTTATACCCTGACTCCTTATGGAGAAATATCAAAGGGCCAGAATTCTTCCCTATGAAGAAAGGCCCCTCAGCTGAGCCTTGGTCCATAGGCCCATCACACCCTTCATTTAGGGCCCTTGCTGAAGAGGCATACAAAATTCTGTTTGATCAATGGCTGCTCACTCAAAGAGCATTAATAGTACTGGCATTACAAGCCAAAATACTGCCATCTGTGGGCCAACAAGCCCAATACCCAGTAGACAAGCTGGTCATAAATTGCAACGATGTGCCTAAGACTATCCGTTGCAACAACAAAAACCGATACTGATCGGATGACCTAGTGGTATGGCAATTCCTTCAGGATGGTGCACCTACTGGCTCTGCCCGCAGGGCATTTGAGCTTAAGTTTCTTGAAATACTTGGCAACGGCCAATACCTGGGCTTGGTAGCCCCTAATACCATTCCCAACTTCTAGGAAGCTCGTCACTTCCCTGACAACAAACCCTTCGATGAAGCTATCATTGCCACCCACTACTACCAGTGTGGGCTAGACTCTACTGTCTACAAGACCATGTTTTGTGGTTATGCAGAACACACCATCCTTGCACATGCCGATACCGGCCAACCCCCATCACCAGTGGATCATGCCACTGTTAATCCTGCTACCACAGCATCTGCTACTAGTTCCACGGTATCACTGGCCTCTATGCTGGCACCTCCTCCAGCTTGCCTTGAGAAACAGCACACTGAGCCTATCAAAAAATATGGCAAACAGCTTAAATGCAGCGTCAAGCCTATGACGGCAAAATACATATGCGCTGCTGCATCAGCTGAAGAGGTGGATGTGCTCTCTGCCTTCCAAGGCAATAAACCCATCGATGAAATACTTGACAATGCATATGCGATATACACCGAAGAAGGCGACCAAGACTCGGCCAACGAGAAACTGCCAGAGCTTTGTGCTATGCGTGTCAAGCTTATGCCTGAACCACCGGAGCACATCATTGATCCTGACACCCTCATGGGCCCATGCTAGTTTAGCATCTATACTTCCTCTTAAAGGGGGGAAGAGTGTAAGGAATCTATGATTCCTTGTTTACTTTCTTTAATTTTCTATTTATCTTTATTATCCTTATTTACCACGGACACATGCCACAATGTACACACATACAAACATACCATATTATGCCGTCCATGTTGCATGATCTTTATCTACATAACAATTACAACCCTCATAAACAGCACATATATTCATTGTGCCAATACATTGATTTGGACCTGTGATTAGTGCAAAGTGAGCATAAAGTTATTATATAAATCATTCCACTTGTTATGGGGCCTTAATAAGCCCTATACAAGTTTATAGTAGACGACTGCAGCTAGCTATGTATGGCTTGCGGCTATGGCTGGGGACTAAGGGGTAAATTAGCCAGCCACAGTTGCAGCTAAGCCAGCTGCAGCAACACTAGTTGACACCCTGCTGGTCCTTTCAGAGTCGTCCAATGACCACACAGCAAGCCATTCTGGTGAGTGTTGTAGACTTTACCCACATATCTTTAGGTATGTGCTTTTTACTAACAAGTTTTCTATTCCAATGTGCCTCTAGCTGAGTTGCATATTTAATGCACTGGTGTTCAAAAACAACACTTTCATAGTCCAAGGAAGATATTTAGTTGCAAAGTGAACTTGAGATGCTCGGGAAACGGTTAAAGGTGTGCTCAATGATGTGTTCAATGACCACTATAGTGCTAAAGTGTCCTCAAGAAATCCAATACCAACCTTTACCGACCTGTACTAGAAACCCTTTGGATGTTGATCAAGACATCAACAGCTTCCATGACCTCAGTTCCAAAGCCTCTCAAATTTCTACATCCCAACTATCCTGATTTTCAGGCGCTGTATGGAATGTGGCCAAACTCGGAGGACAAGGTCAGTATAGCCAGAGAGAGTCCTATTCTATTATGACTTTCTAATCAAAGTCTTTTTGCTGATATCCTCTCTATCCTTGCCATGACATACTTGGATACTCAACCATGTGGAACCCTCCAATATTGTCTCTTCTCCTTCTAGCCTCATCGATCCTCCCAGATCCTGGATCCTGGGGTCATGAATATGTCTGTTATCTTATTGCAGAACTTGTGGGAGAGAACACTAGGCAAAACACCAGCACCTGCCGAACCTGATGCCTCTGAGAACTAGTGTTCCCAAAGTTCAGTTTGGTCTAGTTTTGGCCTTTTTTTTGAAAACCCAAACCAAACTTTGGAGTTTGGTTCAGCTAAAGTTCAAACCAAACCTTGGAGTTTGGCTCCAAAGCAGTTTGGTTCGGGTTTCAAACCTGAATTCTTACCATATATAGTAATTGGTTTAGTTCCCAGGGGTTTTTGGGTGAACCAAACTCAGAGTTCAGTTTGAGTTTGCCAAAATCCCAAACCGAACTCAAACTTCAGAGTTTGGTTTGGGTTTGAACTGAGTTTCAACAGTTTCAAACTGAACTTTGGGAACACTACCGAGAACAAGAGATGTCACGTGCATTGGGCCACCTTCTTCAACGCTTTCTGACTCCAAGTCCATATGCATGCCAGTGTTTGTCAGTGCATAACACCAGCAAACATTGCCTTCCTTCACCCGCGCAGGGCTACTCGTTTGTCAGTGCATAGTCCCTTTTCAATGTAGATACATACCAACAGCTATGTGAATAATGTGTTGTGATTCCTAGTGAGGACGTGGAGGTGGAAGATACAAAGAGTGCAACAGTGACGATAATGCACTGTGATTCCTTGTAAGTAAACAAGTATGACGACTGGAGCAGAAAGAAAGGACTCACTAGACTAATGAAACTTGAAGTAGGAGTTCAATGGCTGCATGAATAACATGCCACAATTCCTCGTGAGTAAATGATAACCCTGGGTGTGTTTGCCCTCCCAGAGAAGAAAGCCCTAGGCCCAGTGTTGCACCACGGGGCCATTTCAAACCCCTGGGAATGACCAATTTTTCAAATGTGGCAACCTTGCCATATCCAGATGTGTGGTGCCTGCCAGTAGCCACAAGCTCAGGCTGAGTTCACTCCACTCGCAGCGAGTTATTATCCACAGCTGTTGAGGCTTTCTTTATTTCTCTCACCACATCCTAGGCTCACAGTTGTTGATGTTTGCCTTCAAGTTCTCCCTTCACACACACACACACACACACACACACACACACACACACACATCAGCCTTGCAGCTGTTGATACTTGCCTTCACACACACACATCCTGTTCACAGCTGTTGAAGCTTGCCTTCTCTCCCCAGACAGCAGGCTCGTAGCACATTATCCGCAGCTGTTGGGCTCACTACAAGAAACTTACTGTTATGTGGCATATCACAATTGACTGGTGCATATTTTTGTC
Organism: Hygrophorus pudorinus; assembly: GCA_003314045.1. Taxonomy (NCBI): domain Eukaryota; kingdom Fungi; phylum Basidiomycota; class Agaricomycetes; order Agaricales; family Hygrophoraceae; genus Hygrophorus; species Hygrophorus pudorinus. The sequence continues at coordinate 7,594 of QLPF01004573.1, read as the reverse complement.
AATTATTCATTTTTGTCAATTACATGTTCTTACTTGTTTTTAGTTTTGCAGCTGTCGACACTTTCCTTCTCTCACCACACACCTGAGGCTTGCAGTGCATTATTCGCAGCTGTTGACATGTTCTTTCTTTCTCCCACCACATATCAAGTTCGCAGCTATTGACACTTTCTTCTCCCTCCCACAAATCATGCCTCTGACCGTTACAAATCAATCAACCTTCTATTGCCTCCCATGTTTGCAGTCCTTTCGTGGTTATGATCATATCCCACTGACGGACAACTCTTTCCTCTTTACACTTCCCCCATTTTCGAGGTATGTCGGGTGTGATGTGGAAATGCGAAATGGGAACGACTTTTGCCGGTGGGAGCTCTGGTCCCCCAATTTGATCCGGATGCCATTTCACCCCGGGGTTATGCTTGTAAACAAGTACACCTTGGAACCGCACTCTGATCCCCAGCAGAGGCGCTTTTATGGGCATCTAAGCATGTTTGACCCGACTGTCTCTCCCTAGCACTACATGCCGGACCAGCCTTGGCTTGCTTTCATTCCTCTCCCAGACCTTGATTGCGTCGACTCCATCCCAATCTACCAAGTCTGAAGATTTTACCCACTTGCCAATCCACATGGACAGTCAGATACATGTAGGGGGCTCATTGTGGAACCATTCATACAAGAGGCTGCTGCACTTTCCTCATGACTTGATGACAGGATCAAGGAGCTCTTGAAGCTATTTGTAGTCGATGCAAGGATAGGATATGAAGACATTGGCTTACATTTACAGCAATTGGCCAAACAACAGCCTGACAGTTACGATCTTCATGAAATGCACAGAAAGCTAACTAGTCTTACCCCATATGATCACCTGCATCGTTTATTCTGACTTTGCAATGTCCATGCTAAATGTGATATTTGCAAGTGTCCAGTTTCCGAAGATGTGCAAAATCTCATGCAGAGTCTCATATGCTTTCGACATCCAGAATAGGATGAAACCCTGCGGGCCATTCAAGAGTGTGGTGGGAAAGCAGGGACCGGTATAAAAGTGTCTACATAATTTGATAACGGCACTTATCTTCTCCTCAGATTGGGTTCAGAATAAACTTGACAGCAAATTGCATTCGAAGGGATGTGTTGGGAAAGAGACTTCATCCCCAAAACCATTTGGAGGGTGGGAGAGTCGAACAGCAACTTGATTGAGAGTGTTCACCAGGATGCTCAATGGTCTCTACTGCACATTAGTGGGTGGTGTGGAGAAGGGTCATTTCTTTGATGCTCTTAAAGAACAAACACTTCAGGTGATTGTTTTTCTGCTCGTTTTTAAAACAGATCACCAGAATCTTTTTCTGCAATAGGCACTTGAAAATATGGGTGTCCATCCATCGTATTACTCCGGCCATGCATCGGAAAATGCAGCACCCCCAAGGAGCGGTAGACATCGTCTTGGATGCACCAGCCGACGCTACGCTTCAAACGCAAGCCAACGGAGGTACTCGTATCATCATCAATGATGCCTGGGCAACGTCGGTGGGGACCGTGGTATGGGCGTTGAAGACGGTATTGTATGATGGGATGACTCCGACTGGTGAGGAGACAAACTCAACAGGAGCAGCAGCAAAGAGAGGAGGCTGCTGAGCTGGCTAGGGCTTTGCAGAGACAGATTCAGGTTGAAACAATCATTTGTCTTGAACGTGCTACTACCAGTGTTGATGTCTTCGGTGCAGGTGTGTCTTATGTTTGTTTTTTATTTCATTTACATGCCCTGACGATTGTTCATTGGACTCCTTCCTGCCAACGACCACCTCATACTCTCATCCAACCCAATCATATGTCCGACGCGGACATATCCACCTCTACCGACACATCCACTAATGCGATACCTATTAGCAACACCCCCATTTGAGTTGTGCAGTGTTTCAGATAGGTATGTTTGGACCTTTTTGAGTGACATGTTCACTGCCGCCGATTATTTTTTCTTTGCTCCCACACCAGCTTCAATGATCTGAAGATATCCATCTTGCCCAACGGAACAACAGTGCCGGTGATCTGCTGTACTCGGGGTTGTATGTAGGCAGGCGGTAGGCTGATATTTTGTGAAATCATGAGCTCACCGCTACTAGTACATCATTCCTCAGATAATTTCGACCCATTTGTCTAGTCCATTGTGTTGTCATGCATGTGGGCGAGCAGTTCAATATATGTCAAAATATGATGTTTGCTTATTAGCTTGGCCCAAAGCATACAGCATTTAATGGAATTCAATATTTATAGCTGTCTCCCCGAAAAAACCCTTTTTTGCCTTTCTGCTATGCCTGCAGCGAGTACACCATGCAAGCGTTGTGGACAGGTCTTTCTATATAATGATGATACCAATCCTTTTTGTTCGAAGTGTGTAGATCTTGCTTCTCAGCACAACGGTGGTCCCGGATATATGGCAATTGATGTATGTATCTACCAGCCCCTTTATTTATCAACATATCTAACACAGTCTAGGTCCAACCCCAATGCATGGGGTGTGGTGTGTACTACCCCGCTCTGAAGGGGAATTGCGGCAGATGTAATCTAAAAGGACATGGCGAGTCACTGACAGGTTCATCATTGTTATTTTTCATTGTGGCGCATGGTATATAATCCACCCAAGCAGGACCCAATTCGGCTGATATGGCCAGACGTGCTGATGAACATGCTGCTCAGGCATCACACTATCGGCTAAATCAAAAGCCTAGTGGTCTTTCGAAAGCGAGCGAAATTAAAGCAAAAGAAAATGTTCTCAAGCAGCAACGTAAGGCTGAAACAGTAACCATTGAAGGGCAGTTGTACATGTTCCTTCGAAGCATTGTACTTGCGAAAAAGGTAGGTGTCATGTTTGATCTCTTCTGATCATTCATTCATAACTATATCAGCTGCAGATACCTCCTCTTCTTGAGAAGGTGTTTGCATCATAAACTAACCAAAGATGTTGACGCATCACCAGTCATGGGGGGGAAAGTCGATGACCGCAGTCTGATATATAGTACCTTTCTCGCTGCTCCTCTCCTTCCATTTGGGAAGCCAGGATATAAAGAGGACAAGTGGTCTGGTACAAACCAGACAGGCGACAATCAAACTTCTATTGGGCGTATTCTTGCTGCATTCGCTCACCATAGTGTAGTTGACAGTGGCAAAACCTGTCTGCTGGTTGACCTGCAAGGTCTTGTCAGTCCCGATGGATCTATTACACTCATTGACCCGCAAGCTCATACATGAGTCTTTCGTGTACAATTCATACAATTACTGATAAGATAGCCTCCAGGACCTGGCCTGGCGGTGTTGGTCACTATGACGAAAGATTGTCTGGCATCGAAAAGTTCTTGCGTGAACATAAATGCAATATTATATGCTGATCTATAGGACTGCAAGAGTCGAAGGGGCAGAAAGATCTTCATTGTGAATGTATGCACACACCGTCATAAAGTGACTACATTCTCATCATTGTCACCACAGGAGTACTTGTCGTTGTCACTCTGTTATTTATGATATGCGGTTTGATAACATTAACTATGGTGGTACCAGGTTATATATACTACATGATTCTATTTGAGAGCCTGCATTAAGGGTAGCATCACGGAAAATACATGCCACACATTTTGAAGATTTAAATCGGACATATCCAAGGTATAAAAAACGCCTTGCGCTTTGGCTGCATAGTTGCGAGTCACAAACTGAATGAGATCTTTACCACCGAGCTCCTCCATTAAACTGTGTATAACCGTAACATCCACTGGTTGGAGACAGTCCTTGCCTCCGTAATTCTCGTACAGCTTGTATGCCACATTGGGGGATACACCAGATGGATTGGACTTGCCACGGTCAAGGCGGACAACATGGCTATTGAATCACTCTTTGAGCTCATCAAGCTCTTTTTGTATTACTGTAGACCAGAGCCATTGAACAAGTAATCTTACAGAGAAGTAGTTAGCATACAATTGATCTCGAGTATGGGTCAAAACATACTCCTGTACAGGGTCCAAAGCATCATAAAGGTCACATCCAGCTTCCCAGAAGACTATGACATTGTCCCCCCACTGGAGACGGAAACGCAACCAGCCACGTTCAATAGTCGTGTTGTGGATGCTCTGGAGAAACTTATGTGCAGCAAGGTCTGCGATGGGTAAATCAGGCACAAAGGCCTCTCTAGAATGTTCTCGCAAATAAGCTTGAGCTTGAAAAAGAACAGCAACAACGCACCTGAGAACATTTGCAAATCCATATACCACCACTGTCTCACTACCACAATCGGTAGTTGACTGAATCGGAATACCTGTGCAATGTCAGATACAGATAACATAACTCACAAACCATAGAATCAACTTACCACCAAGACGTGCCACAAGACTCAAATAGAGATATGCGATGACGACTTTGAGCCTGTTATTTGGAACAGTCCAAAGCCCCAACCACTTACCAGACCACACGTCTCGGATACCCCTACAGGGAATCCAATCTTGACCAATTTGTCGTGTCTGTCACCACTCCACTGATGGTTCCTTCCCAGCGCCACAAGAGCAACTCGGTGCACCTTTTGGCAGTGGGCAATCGCCCAGCAAACACATCTGGATCAAGAGCGTGCATTTCTTCACTAATCCAGTCACTATCACATCATCAGTGGACCCAGATGTCAAGATGTGGTCAACAACATACCGTGTAAGATGTACCCCCTCATCACGAGCAATTCCCTCTTTGATAGTACGGGGCCCTTGCTTTCCTTTAGGATCCTTCGCCATCTGCTTTAGCACCATTTGTCTCTTAACGGTGTCGGACAATGCTTTTGTAGTAGCACCACTGCCTTTCAAACACAGCTGGTGTTTTCGCCGCGTTACTGTTGCCTCACTACAGAGAAGCAGAATGAGGACCTGGGGATAAAGAGAAAGTAAGTACCATCACCTCATAAGATATCCCTTTTTTCGAAGAAGGCCAACAATGACCTTCTTATCAGTTATTCGGGTCAGGAAGGGGTTGCTGGGCGATGGCCTGAAGTGAGAATATCATCATCACATCAGCCAACAAGACACGGCATGACTCACACCTAATTTTGCTCGTCGAACAAAGCCGAAGAATTGGCATCTTCCACAGCTTTATTCCGTTTTGCCTCCTCCAGACATGTCCGTGTCAGACGTGGGGGATTGGGCGGACGAGATTCGAGTATGAGGTGTCGTTGGCAGGAAGAAGTCCTATGAACCATTGTTAGGGCGTGTAAATAGAATAAAACACAAAACACACCTCTGCACGGACCAATGGCGAACCCTTTGTTCACCAACCACGCTTCCAAGACACGCCCAGTTCCTGCCTGAGCAATGCGGCTGCGAAATGGTTCGCTGCCACGGACTCCGATGTTCAAGTTGATGGGTTGACGACGCACTGGAAGGCGAATCGGTGGTACTATAGGTACTAAGTCATGACAATTTGAGATTACATATGAAAAAGAGAAAACTTGACTAAAAAAACGAAGTGGGAAGAAAAAAAAAGCAAACAAAATATTTGAAAAAAAAAATTAGACTTTATCCTCGTCGGCAACCGTAGCCCCGGTACATAACGCTCCACGGACAGGCCAGTGTTCTGCTATTCTCAACCCGTGATCGATGATTCTTACAATGTTGTTGTGTAGTGCGGGAAATTCTTCCTGAGTTGATTGATCAGATCGTTGTACTCATATCTGGCTCTGAGCCAGAGCAACAAGAGGTACGGATTTGCCGTGTTGTGATGTTTATTCGGTTGGTGCCAAAGACGATACTGCCGGTCGCACTACCTCCGAATTATGTCGCAAATTTTGGGAGAAGATACTGGCGGACATCAGCCCTACAAAGTCCATGTCCCCGAATGCGAGAACTCGCGAGGGTGTTTGTCTAACATTATGCGACATGATGTGCGTCCTTTTCTGTTTACATGCCCGTGAACCAATGATGTGCATCGTGTTCTACTAGGGAGAACACAAGCGAGATGCAGCGGGAGGGACATGAAGACGATATCATTTCGATGGTTCGCGTGTCATTGGTTGATGACGAAGCCAACGTTCGGTCAGCAGCAGCAAAAGCGTTCGATGTTCTTCAGGATCAACTTGGAGCAAAAGCTATTGATCGAATCATTCCTACCTTGCTGGAAGCGCTGCGACAACCTGGACAGAGCTCTGTCACCGCCCTGCAAGCTCTCAGAGAAGTGATGAGCGTAAGGTCGTCAATCGTTTTCAGGTGTATTGTAATTCTGACATTTTGATGGAGGTTCGCGCCTCCACCGTGTTTCCTGTCTTAATTCCGACGTTGATTTCAACGCCGATGACTGTCTTCAATGCGCGAGCACTGGCCTCTCTTGTGACGGTTGCTGGAAATGCTCTGAGCAAGCGCTTGGCAGTGATCTTGGGTGCGCTTGTCAAGGTTTTGGGACGAGGAGCTCAAAACAGCTGTCGACGAAGCGCTTCGGGCGTTATTTGCTTCGGTCAATGATCCCGAGGGCCTAAATACGCTCATGATGATTCTGATCGGGTGGTACGTCCGTCCTGTTTACTGTGGTACCTAAGGTACATGTAACCGTTAATAGGGCGAAACACGACTATCCCAAGCGCCGTGTGAGCGCTTGTAACTTTTTCGCCATCTTCTGCGAGGAGTCCGAGCTCGATTCAACTCTGTATCGTGTTGACTGGATACGGCAGCTAGTCTCCTTGCTTGAGGACCCCCAGGTCCCCGTTCATACAGCTGCATGGAATGCATTGGACGGCTTCGTCAAATCGATTCCAAAGGACGAGTTGGAGCCATTGGTAGTGCCTCTGCGTCGGTCTATCGAAGGCACAGGCGCCCCAGGACGGCATGTTCCGGGTTTCAGCCTGGCGAAAGGTGTTTCTCCAACTGTCCCGATCATCATTGCAGGTCTTACCACGGGTAGTAACGAGCAAAGAGAGCAAGCGGCGTACGCCATTGGTGACCTTGTAGAGCGGACGGAAGAAAGCGCCATCAAACCCTTCGTTGTACCCTTCACAGGTCCTCTTATCCGTGTTGCTACTCAAGCAACGACCTACCCTCCAGCCGTCAAAATTGCCATCCTGAGCGCTCTGACCTCAATGCTCGAACGAATCCCGTCATTTGTCAGACCGTTCTTCCCGCAGTTGCAGCGCACGTTCGTGAAGAGTGCCAGTGACCCTGCAAGTGCTGTCGTGCGGAACAA
>QLPF01004572.1:0-106169 GCA_003314045.1 Hygrophorus pudorinus | reverse complement strand
TTTATTGCAATCCCCTGTAGCCATGGCAAATCTCCTGCAAGGCTGGTAAAAAATGGATAATTTATCAAATAATTCTCCTGTTAAAATAACCACTTGTAACAGATAGCAAATCTCTTGCAAGGCTGGTAAGAAATGACAATTTTCTGAAATAATTCCCTTTCAAGATAACAACTTGTATTGCATGGGAAATCTCTTGCAAGCCTGGTAATAAATGAGAATTTTCTGGAATAATTTCCCTGTCAAGATAACAACTTGTAATGCATGGGAAATCTCCTGCAAGCCTGGTGATAAATGAGAATTTTCTGAAATAATTTCTCTGTCAAGATAACAACTTGTAACACATGGTCATTCTCCTGCAAGCCTGATACAAAGTGGACATGTTCTGAAATAATTTCTGTCTCATTTTAATCATTGATAATCAAAGGCCAAACACTTGGAAGCCTGATACAATATGAGAATGTTCTCAAATAATTAATACATATTGTAATTGCAGCTTAGAAAGTGAAATACTGATTATATGATTGTAAGGCCAGTTATGGCATTACAGATGGTTAGCAGTCTGCTGACCAATTGTCAACTCCGCCTGGATATACCAGTGTCCCCCTAATTTCCTGATGTGCAAGAGGGCGGAGGTGGAGGGATAGAGGGGTGGTGGGTGATGTGGGCAGTGGCGAGAGGGCCGGCAGTGTTGTGGGGAATGACACTGCCGTCTCGTGTTTGTAGCGAGACAGTGGAGGTGGAGGAGTGAAGTGGTGGGCAAGGTGGGTGATGGGAGAGGTGGTGGGTGCTGACATGGGCGAGGTGGGTGGTGATGTGGCCCTCTTGCATTGGTGAGAGGGCCGGTGTTGTCATAACAGCGGGTGGTGTTGTGGCCGACGAACAGCAGGGCATGTTGTGGGCCCATCAACAGTGATGCTGTCTCGCATTTGTAGCGAGACGGCGTGGGTGGGGTTGGTGATGCGAGGCAGCGGGGACATGATGCTGCCCTCTTGTGTTTGAGTGCGAGAGGGCATTGGTAGGTGTTGGGGGTTGAATGTGACTATCTCGCATTCAACCCCCATTATAACTCTATTGACTTGATATATACTGTTGTTATCAAACATACAAATGCTAGTCTATTTGGTACTCACCTTTGAATGGCCACGGTTACCGCTATCTCGAGCAGGTGGTGTTATTGAAGCCGGGGGCTGAGTTTGAATTCCAAGTCCGTCCGTGCTGTGAACCGGATTTCACCACTCGCAGATCTCTAAATCGGGTTCGGATCGAGCTGGTCCTAAAACAGCTCGGGATTTGAACCTGATCTGGAATTTTTTTGATCTGCAGGTTTCAAGTCCAAGGCACCTGAGGATAGACTTGTGTTCAGCCTTAGGTGAGTTTTCCCCTTGTGTCATGATACGTCAATTCCTTTATCTTTTCCTTTACCTTTCATCCATATTCCTCCATTACACGCATTCGGATTACTCATATACGCTTACTATCATCCGATGCTTACTCATTGTTTCATATGTCATCCCGACGGCTTATTCATCATTCCGACGGATTACTCATACATAGTTACATCATCCCAACGGGATGCACGGACCAGGGCTTACGCGTCCCCTTCTATAGCATTCCATACTATTCTTTGTATTAGTCATACAAACCTATAAAAGCACCAGAGTTCGACTGGAAACCCCAGCTCGAATCTCTTGGGATTACCGCTAAAGCGCATACCCTTCAGTCTTCAGAACTCACCACCACTCTCGCCTCTCACCTTATACATCATCCTCGGTTCTTACGAACCAACTCTTACACAATTACACAACTCTTACTATTTGTAGGGACACTATTAGCGTCGCCCTAACACCTTGCCTCTTGGGCCTTGCCCTTCTTTACCACCACCTTTTGCCTAACAGTCGGCCTTGACATGGCCCTTCTTGTGGCAATTATAACACTCGATGTTTGACTTGCTGCACGCCCTTTTCCTCCTCTAGATTGAGCACCTGCACTAAATGCAGCATCACTCACATCCTTTTTAGAGTTTCCGGACTTAATAGCACGGCGGTCAGCCTCCTGTCCGAATGACCTCAATGAGATTGTCAGGGTTTATTCTCAGTGGTGTGATGGTTATGTTGTGGGCAGGAATGGTGACGCCTTGAATGGTCATTGTCTCGAGTCTCATTGGGTATGGCATAGGGCTAAGCTGGTTCGAAACAGCGGTGAGGAAGGTGTCATACAATGCAGGGAGCGATCCAAGTATGATAGCTCGAAATCCATCATCAGGGAGGACTTCTCCCATAGATGCAAGATTGTTGTGCATCTGCTGGAGCTTGGCTAGGTGAGCGCACATGTCTCCCTTCTCATCGCACCTTTTGTTCTGAAGCTTACGATGTAGCTCCACGATAATTAACTGGGACTTTTGGTGATGGTGTTTCACCACAGCGTCCCACACTGTCTTTGCAGTAAGTTCCTTCCGCACTGTAAGGTAAAGTACCGGCAGCAATGCCTCAGACAGTCCCTTCCGGATCATAGCTTCCCCTGACACCCATTTCTCCAGCTTCTTTTCGAATTTGTCGACAGCAGTTTGTTGCACGGCTGTCAGCACCACAGCCTGACCTTGGACAGAGAGATGGGGGTTAACCGGCTCGGTTCCGGTGCTGTCAATATGATTCTTGAGGCTATGGGAGGCACATTCAAGCTCAACACTGTCCTGGAAGAGGATCCAGTTTGAGCTGTCGGAGCAGAGCTTCGGGAGGGTGAAGGATTTGGTAACTTTAGTAGTGGAGGACATTTCGTGAAGGTGAGTGGAGTTGTCATATGCTTAGAGAGGACTGGGGCTCATAACCTATTAGTTTAAGATACTCTCAGTATGTGTATCGGTGACTGTATTTCATAGTAGCTACCTATTAGTTTAAGATACTCTACAAAGTTGTCAGATGTAATACAATTACAGTAAATAGGGATACTCACCTCAGTACACATATCAGCGACTGAGGTGTACGGTTTACACTAACAGAATATAAAGGAAGGTGTGCGGATGAGATCCGTGTGAATGCAAAAGGGACAGAACATAAGCAGGCGACCTCGGTCGCTGGATAGATGGTGGTACATACAAAAGAGAACAATAAGAAACATGTATAGTACCTCATTTTGACCCGGATCCAACAGCTGCTTATGCGGCTCAGCAGACTCTTCCTCTCCGCTATCAGAACCGCGAGAAGTTGTTCATCTATTTTGTTTAGGCACTCGGGATGTCTGAGAAGTGCAGTTGTCGAGGATTTCAAGGTAGAGGGAACAGGCAGTGTCGGTTCTACATTGGTCAAACATCCCATAGGCAGTTGTGAAGATGCTATCAATTTCTCTGATAGCTGATAGTCTAGTAATCTTTCCTTCGACAAATTCGTCAATGATGTGATCACTGGCTTGGACGGCTGCATTGTCCTGTTGAGATCGGGAGTCATTACATTCAGTCTGCTCAGAAGAGACAGTCTGTTGAGATGTTTGTCCTCCATCAGACATGTGAGACAAAGTTGATGGCTTGAAGTAATTTATTAAGAAAGCAGAGATAACGTAAAATAACAAACTAGCATGAGGGAAGGGTTGTGAGTGTGAGAGCGGACTCTCACAGCAGAACTATTCCGCAAGAAGAAAAAGAACTTACCTAGCATGAGGGAAAGGTCGTGAACGCGCAAGGTGACTATTCCGCAGGCTAGGTAAATTTGAAACTCTGAGTGGAGTAATTGAGACATGGCTCAACATGTAGGGAGACGGTAACGACGATATTCCCTGGCTTGTCGCCCAGTCAACATTAAACGTTAAAGTATGACTGGCATTGGGAATATCGCGAAGTAAAAGAGTAATTTCTACTCGATTAGACTACAGTAAATAAAAATTTATTGTCATTTTCACAAATCCTGGCGGAGCTTGAAAACTACTCAAAATTGGACATAGAATATTTTTGATTCATAACTCAAGAATGACTCAGCCAATTCTCAAGATTGTATAGGGAAAGTTTAACTATTTCATGAGGGCTAGACAGCCCCAGTCTTAATTCTGAAGATTTCTCAACATCTGAAAAAATACAGACATATCAAGGATATTTCATATTATTAACGATATTTGGCTCATATCTCAACAACCAGGCCACAGAAAAATAAGGTTGTGAGGGCAAAATAAATCTATGCTTTTAGGTCTAGATAGCCCAATATTTTATTTGCACATTTACCTACAAATAACGACAACTTGATTATATCCTAGTTTTATACCAATTGGTGGGTGTTGGCTGTAGGTTCTGTTTGCCTGTATTTGTGCAAACAAAATATTGGGCTATCTAGACCTAAAAGCAATAGATTTATTTTGCCCTCACAACCTTATTTTTCTGTGGCCTGGTTGTTGAGATATGAGCCAAATATCCTGAATAATATGAAATATCCTTGATATGTCTGTATTTTTTCAGATGTTGAGAAATCTTCAGAACTAAGACTGGGGCTGTCTAGCCCTCATGAAATAGTTAAACTTTCCCTATACAATCTTGAGAATTGGCTGAGTCATTCTTGAGTTATGAATCAAAAATATTCTATGTCCAATTTTGAGTAGTTTTCAAGCTCCGCCAGGATTTGTGAAAACAGCAATAAACTCGAAAAGATTCTGGCATTTTGTCACGCTGAATCACGTGGGGTCCTTGATATCTTAACACGGCTTCTATAGCTATGACTAGCCAACCAACCAAGCAGAAATTATGGGGTGGAAGGTTCACGGGAAAAACTGATCCGCTGTGAGATCTGTGCGCTGGTTTCGGTGCAGAGGTTAACGAGTCGTCAGGATGCATGCTTTCAACCAGTCGTTAAAATACGATCAGCGGATGCATGCTGCTGATATCCAAGGATCGATTGCATATTCAAAGGCCCTGTGTCGGGTTGGTATTTTGACCAAGGACGAGGAAACTGTGATCACGGATGGCCTCAAGCTCGTCGAACAAGAATGGGAACAGGACGTGGTAAGTGCCGATCTGCGACAAGTATTCAAGATCCAAGCACTGATAGCTCTTGTGTCACGCAGTTCAAGATCCAGGAAGATGACGAGGACATTCATACGGCAAACGAACGTCGATTGAGTGAGCTGATCGGACCCCTCGGCGGAAAGCTGCACACAGGACGTTCTCGGAATGACCAAGTAGCCACCGACATGCGCTTGTGGCTACTTAAGGAGGTCAAGGACGTTGGAGAGGGGTTGAAGGGTCTGATTCGTGTTATAGTCGAGAGAGCCGACAAGGAACAGGACATATTGTTGCCTGGATACACGCATTTACAGGTAGGCCATGTTATTGCACAATACATCCGTGTTCACTGACAGCGTTGCAGAGGGGCCAACCTATTCGATGGTCGCATCTACTTTTGTCTCATGCATTTTCGTTCAGCTCCGATCTTGAGCGACTGAAACAGATTATCCCTCGTATTTCGGTGCTTCCTCTAGGTTGCGGTGCTCTCGCAGGAAATCCTTTCATCGTTGACCGTGAATTTCTTGCCAAGGAATTAGGCTTCCATTCGATCGCAGAGAACAGCTTATGGGGTGTTGGAGATCGCGACTTCATCGTCGAGTTTTTGATGTGGTCGAGCTTAGCCATGACGCATGTGAGTCGTATGGCGGAGGATTTGATCGTTTACTCGACGGCCGAATTCGGGTTCGTTACCTTGAGTGATGCGTACAGGCAGGCAATTTACTCCTCTGCTTTTGATCGAGCTGTCGAACTATTCCCAACAGCACTGGATCTAGTATCATGCCGCAGAAGAAAAACCCTGATTCTCTTGAACTGTTGCGGGGAAAATCTGGCCGAGTGTTTGGAAATGTAGGAGGCCGAGGAATTGGATTACTCACGATACTGACATGACTGCACAGATGGCTGGATTTTTGATGACACTGAAAGGATTGCCATCCACATATAACAAGGATTTGCAGGAGGACAAAGAGCCACTTTTCGATGCTGTTGACAATGTTTCAGCGTCATTCAGAATCGCCGAGGGTGTCATTGCAACGTTGGAGGTGTGGCTAGTAGCTTGTCGTTATTTGAATATCCCTCATCGGTGCTGTTTTAGGTTCATGCCGATAAGATGCGCCAGGCTCTAACCATGGACGTGCTCGCCACAGACTTGGCTGACTATCTGGTTCGCAAAGGGGTATGTCTCGCTGATACTCAATCCCGCCCCTATCCCAAATCGCGTTCACAGGTCCCTTTCCGTGAGACGCATCACATCTCGGGTCGCGCTGTTGCATTGGCCGAATCACGAAATTGCGCGCTCAATGAATTGACGTTGGGTGACTTGCAGAGTTTGCATGGAAAGTTCTCTGCAGATGTTCATGAAGTGTTCAACTTTGAGGCCAGTGTCGAGAGAAGGGAATCGATTGGAGGGACCAGTCGGAAGATGGTCCAAAGGCAGATATCTGTGTTGAGGGCTGCGCTGGCGAATTAACAATTATTTATGCTGGAATTGCCTTATTTGGTAACTTGTTTTCGTTTGTTTTCAGTCGGCCATCGCCTTTTCACTGCCTCGTTTATACCAATATACACTCTCAGAGTGACCTCAACGCAGATAGTACCCTTACCAAATACATCAGACACAATGGCCAGAGACAGACTAGCAGCAATGAGAGTACGTCGTTTTTCATTTGCTTTGGCACTTTTATCTTACCCATAGCCATTCGTAGCAGGCCCAAGGCGGAGCAACTAGCACGTATGTTCTTGTGGCTCTCTTCGTACAATTTGGTTTGGCCTGAATAGAGCCTTTCAGCAACTCCTACCCAACGCAGGCGTCGGGAGGATATCAGAGTCGCCGAGCGAACCCATATGTGCAGCAGGATGACCGAGCTTACGAAATGTCGGACGTCAAGGACAGCACAACGCAACTGACACCAATCGGCGGAGAGAGCGACAGCATGTCTGCATTCTACACTGAAGTCAGTACTCCAGTCAGATCTCCATTCCTTGAACTTACCGTTTCGTTTCATAGATTTCATCCATTCAGGATAGTCTACGAGGATTCAATGACAATATCGCGCGTGTCAGCGACCTCCACTCGCGGTCCCTCAACAACATGGACGATGTTGCTGCGCAGCGGAATGCAACACAGCTTGAAGAATTGGTAGAAGACACGAGTGCGCTCAGCGCAACGCTCAAACGGCGTATCAAGGCGCTAGAAAAGCTGGGAAGCTCAGGACGCGATGGCCAGATTCGCAAACAACAGGTGGGGATGTTTTGTTTGAACGAAAGGGCGCATAATTGATGATCTTTGTAGACAGCACTGGTCAAATCCAAATTCATCGAAGCAATTCAAAATTATCAGACCGTGGAGCAGCAGTATCGAACCAAGTACAAGCAGAGAATGGAGAGGCAGTTCAAAATTGGTCAGATACCATATTGATGACAACCCGTTCGATGCTAATGCGTACTCTCCTCTAGTGAAACCGGATGCCACACCAGAAGAGATCAAGGCCGTTGTCGAAGACGAAAATGGTAGCCAGATCTTTAGTCAAGCTGTAAGTTGACTATTTTACCAACATGCATGGAGTCTCATCACTCACACAGCTCATGAATTCCAACCGGTATGGTGAATCACGGGCTGCATATCGAGAAGTTCAAGAACGGCATGAGGATATCAAACGTATCGAGAAAACCATCGGCGAGCTTGCACAACTGTTCAATGATGTACGTATATGTCGGTGTGAGCTTTTATGCACTTGGGTAACGGTTTAAATGTAGATGAGCGTTCTGGTTGAACAACAAGACGAGACGATCAACGTTATAGAGACGCAAGCAGCAGGGGTAGAAAAGGACATGGAAGTCGGGTATGTCTAGCTGCTGTTACTGGATGCACCATTCTGACGGTGTCTTGTCTTAGGCTTGGGTACACCGTGAAGGCTGTTCAGTCTGCACGCGCGGCACGCAGAAAACGATGGATCTGCTTCTTCATCATCTTGGCCGTACTGATCGTCATTGGTGTGGTAGTTGCCGTGGTCGTGAAGAACCAAGTGAACTCTACAAAGTAAGTTGCTGCTACCGCAACTGCTGCAATAATTTTGGCTAATTTCTGGCAGGAAATGAATGGGTTGAGATGTGGTTCCTTATCTCGGACTTTGTTATATATCCCCCGTCCCCACACGCTCGTTTACCTTTAATCCATCTGACCTATAGTATTTTTTATACCACATAATTGCGAATGCAGTGTTTGGAGTCATGTGACAAGTTCCATCTTGAGATTTGGCGAGGCTGACGCGTCCCTCTAAGCTTTGTATTACTTCCCCTCCGTCAGTGAGTCCTTTGTTCCATCCGGTCCCTCCCTCATTTATATATCATCAGCTTCAACAGACAACCCCAATCCAGATATGCCAGCCAAGAAACGCTGCCAGCTCCAGAGCGACCCCCCGTGCAACTCTGCTGTTCTACGTATCGTCGGACAATGTCCACATTGCCGAGCTCAATTCTGTGGTGCAGTCAGTCTTCGTTGTTCCATTCGCTGTCAGATCCCCTGTCTGATTCACGTTCACTTAGCACCGTCTCCCAGAACATCATAACTGTAACAATTTGGAGGATTGTCGACAGCAGGCCTTTGATCGGAACAAGGCGAAGCTAGAGAGCGAGCGCACCGTTGCTTCGAAGATGGCGACAGCGTAACGCGACTTCCACATCCTCTGCGATATACCGCTCCCCCCCCCCACGATTGTTGCCATTACTATCTCCCGCCACGGACTGCTGCAGCTGTATCCATCTCTGTTATAATAGTTTAGGTCACTTCTTATTTATATACGATTTCACTTCGGGCGTGGGGGTAATGCTAGTTACTGACGTTTATGCATACATGCCTTGAGCCTTGAGGATAATCGGATAAGGTAGCCTCATCAGCAGCACCGCAACACTCTTCCGTCTCCCTCCGAGTCATCACGTGACCGTTGACCCGTACTGTTAAATAAATAAAAAGTGGGGCCGACCCTTGTTTTACCGCACCATGTCGAACAGACTTGACCAACTCTTAAACCACGTCTCTGACAAGGAGGCAAACATGTCCGCAGGTGGGCCCTTCTCGACCCCCCGACGCTCACCCCACTTTGACCTCCGTGCTAGAAATTTGGCAGGACGTACCGCTCGCACCCCCTGACAGGTACGTTCCCAGTTCAGCACTTCACTGATGACTCTGACGATGGATAAAAGTATTTTCAAGCTCACGGCAGCTTACAAGGCAGATACGTTCCCTCACAAAGTGAACCTAGGCGTGGGAGCATATCGGGATGATGATAACAAGCCGTGGGTGTTGCCTGTGGTCAAGAAGGTAATGAGGATTTGTCTCGGGTTTTCGATGTGCCGATATTCGTTCCACAGGCAACCGCCATTTTACTCAATGACACCACTCTTGATCACGAGTACTTGCCCATCACGGGACTAGCGGAATACACATCAGCAGCTGCGGCTCTCATACTTGGGGCTGGATCGCCTGCACTTAAAGAGGGTCGTGTGGTGAGCGTACAGACGATCTCCGGGACGGGCGCGAATCATCTGGCGGCGTTGTTCCTGAGCAGGTTCTACAGCTGGGGAAGCGGAGACAAGAGAGTCTGGTTGAGTGATCCTACATGGGGTAAGGTTGATTGGACCTTGCTCTAGTGGTGTATTTGACAATATGAATCGTCAGCGAATCATCATGCGATCCTCAAGAATGTGGGGATTGAGCCAGTCGAGTACCCGTACTATGACCCCAAGACGATCGGGTTGGACTATGACGGTTTGATGAAGACTCTTCAAAATGCGGTGCCACGATCTGTGTTCCTCCTGCACGCATGCGCGCACAATCCGACTGGGGTAGACCCGACCATGGAACAGTGGAAGGCGATTGCGGAGGTGATGTTGGAAAAGAAACATTACGCATTTTTCGACTGTGCATATCAAGGATTTGCTAGCGGCGACTTGGATAAGGACGCGTGGGCGGTGAGGTACTTTTTGGAGAAGGGCGTGGCGATGCTTGTTTGTCAGGTATGTGTCTGTGTTTTTGTGGGAACGTTTGAGGAGATGATGAATGGGATGACAGAGTTTCGCGAAGAATGCGGGGTTGTATGGAGAGCGAGTCGGTGCGCTTCACGTTGTTGCCTCGACGAAAGAAGCAGGGGACCGAGTGAAGAGTCAACTGTCTGTGTTGCAACGAAGCGAGATCAGTAATCCGCCTTCTCACGGTGCACGTATTGTGAGTTGGTGGATGGGGAGAAAAGAATTGATAACTGAATTGACATTGGCAGGTGTCGCTGATACTGAACGATGGGGAATTGTTTGAGGAGTGGAAGGCCGATATCCGAACGATGGCAGGACGGATCATTGCGATGCGGAAGGAGCTTCACAGACTTTTAACGGAAGAGTTGAAGACGCCGGGGTCATGGGAGCACATTGTGACACAGATTGGGATGTTCAGGTAAGAATATTTCAAAAGTTTTTTTTTTGGAAACTAACATGAGGAGACAGTTATACTGGGATTACGGGGAGTCAAAGCCAGAGACTGATAGATGAAGGACACGTTTATTTGACGGGGAATGGGAGGATATCGATGGCAGGATTGAATGTAAAGAATATTAAATATTTTGCTTGTGAATTAGATAAGGTTGTTAGGTAAAGTCCTCCTCATGCAATGGATGATTTTACGACTCTTCTTTTATCAGATGATGATCTCGATGAGCGTCTCAATACTCTAGAAAAAATTTACTTGTTTTCTCGTTCAATCCTTACTTTTCATCGTGTTTATATCATTCACGCCCTTCCTTCTTTTTTACTTTCAATTAACCCTCTAGACGCAGTCCAATACGTCCTGCCCCTCCTCACTGCTCTAGCCATCGACAAAGGTATGTATCATATCACACAAACAATACCCATCTCATCCTTCTCTAGACGATCCTGTAAAGGAAGCTCTCGCAGAGAAACTAGTACCCATCATCTGGTGGTTCTTTACCGTACGTCAATCTCTCACTTTTCATCGTTCTCGTTTCCTTTTTCATCTTCAAATCAGCATTGTCAACTAGTAACAGACGCCGATTCTCATTCTCACAACACTCCCATCCCAGTACATGCTTTTACCCCAATCTTAGGAACCCTTCTCTTAAGCCAGAATGGCTTAGTCGGTGGTGCAGCCAGGTATGCCGTCGTCGATCTATTGAACAAATTAAAGTCCGTCGACCAAGACGTCGGCTTGTTTGGCACACAAGAGAGATTCTTGTTGGAGCAAGAAATCATTCATCAGGTTGTCATTGGAATCGGCAGACTCGATCAGCCTGACGACGTCCCTCTGCTTCCAGAATTGGAAAACCTCTACTACCCAGCCTTGCCTCCCCCATCCCCATCCCCATCCCCATCCCCCCTCCCTGTCTCCCCTTCAAGTCCAGAAATATCTCCTCTCTCCCCACCACCTCCTACAATCCCAGTCCACACCGATCCTTCTCGCATCCCTCAATCACCGCGTCACCGCGTCCATCCAGATTCTGTCTTGGATGTATATCCCTCACCTGACGAACCACATTGCCCACCTGCCACCCAAGGTCAAACCGTTCCGGAGGATGACCACGACGGCGAACAAGCTGCCATCGGCAGGCTGTCCAGTATGAGTTTGATGGCTGCCGTCACAGCCAGCGGCTCCATTGGTGATGATACCAAGCATGCCTTCGTCAACGAGGTCCAGAGAGTTGGTCGAGATCCCGTCTATTGGGTAAGGAGGGAAGCTTCATTTACACTCGGTGCCTTGGCAAAGGTCGTCCCAGAACAAGTAGTAATGTTCTCTTTGGTGCGCTCTCGTTTACACCCTTTTCTGTTCGACCTTCTTACACTCACATTAAAGCTCCCCGTCTTTGAGAACCTCAGACTCGACTCTGTCTGGCACGTCCGACACTCGGCCCTCTTTGCCCTCCCCGCCATCCTCTCCCAACTTCCGCCAAGACAGCGTTGCGCTCTCGCTTTGGATACCATCATCCCACTCTCGACAGACGAGTCGTCTGCCGTACGCTCCGGCGTGCTCGAGGCTCTCGGAGAAGTAATTCACACCTTCCACCAAGACGAGGATGGTCCTCCGGAAGAACTAGTACACCTATTCCTCGGAAGGACCGAGGATCGACGCGTTCGAGACGGATCACAAACACCAGGGCCGTCCGATGAATATTCGTTCTACCACGATCCCGCACGGTCCCTCATCTGTGCATTCAATTATCCGTCGGTGACATTGACCCTCGGTCGCGCGCGGTGGAGTGGAGAGCTGAGAGATGTGTATCTGCAGCTGGCAGAGAACCGGGCTGTGTTGGTGAGAAAGACGCTGGCAGCAAGTCTAGGCGAATTGGCCAAGATTATCGGCCCAGAAAACGCGCAGCGGGATTTGGTGGGCGTTTGGTGGGATGCCATTCGGTGTGAGGAGGAAGAGGTGCGCATGAAGGCTGTCGATTGTGTGGAAGTTTTCCTTGAGGCATTGGACAATGATGACGTCAGAGGGGATATTGTTCGCGGATTGTGGGAGGTGTGGGAGGAAGGGGTGTTCAGGGGATGGAGGGAGAGGGAAGGGATCGCCAAAGCTTTGGTGGGGTTTACTAAGTTGATTGGGACGGATCGGTCTGCTATAGTCAGAAGTCTTTTGAGAAAAGCCTTGGAGGATGGTGTGGCCGCTGTGAGAGAGATGGCAGTCGCCGCTGTGTGTCCCCTTTCATCCGGTATCAACCTCGTTGCTGACCCGTCTTGGCACAGGTCCCACAAATATGGCAAATATTTTCCGACAGCCGGCATGTGCAGAACGACTTACGAGATGATATCGGAACGCTTGCTGGCTCTGGCTCGCATCGGCGCCGAATGACGTATGATTTTTTCATGCTGGGTGTGGGTGTTGGCTGAACTAATATCTAGGTTCGTTGCGTGTCAGCAGGCGCTTATTTTGCCTGGACTGAACGGGCAATCGGTTCTTCTTCCTGACGATGTTTTCTGGCAGTCATTAATGCCTTTGTCCAAGGACAATATTGTCGGCGTGCGGATCGGAGTTGCCCGACTCGTAGGCTCGATGTGCGGCAAGTGTGATCTCGTTCTCATTCGCCGTGTGCCGACAAGTTAAATCTACGCCAATTAGACATGCTAGTCCAGAATTCTGTACCCGTAGCAGGTGCGCTGCGCGATCTCGTCCGACGCCTCTCACTAGATGCTTCCCAGGAGGTGCAATCATTTGTCCTGGGTGTCGGCCGTGCATCATCGGTCAACGACAGCTATTGGAGGAAGCGCAGCTATGCGACGTTTTCCCGCCCCCCGCCTGCTCACCCTACGGGTCTGCGTCCTGAAGAGTCTGAGCTGATGCTGGACGGACAGTCGACATCCGAAGAGCCACCGCCAGTGTGTGGGCTGCAGGAGAACAGCGACCAGGCCGGGTTTTCGTCGTCGGAAGATAGGGCGAATGTAGGAGAGCCTACTAGTAGTTGAGAGGGACTAGCATTTGTATATACCTATTGCATATACACCTTGGGGCCGTGCTTGTTTATACATTTGACTCCGGATGTTTTGGTACACCCAAGCGCTCTACATGATATAATTTTAATAATTAAATTGGCGACGCGCCCGGCCGCTGAGTCTGAAAGCACCACTTGTCCTAATACCACTTGTGCCTGGTGAGCTGAGCTCTGCCCTCCATACGTTGGAATCAGCATGGATGTAAATCTGCGGAAAGTCATACTATTGTCTAGATACTTGGTGCTTGGTGAGATTCACCTCGTATACCGTACTTGGCATTCAAATTTGCTGAATTCTGTTCAAGGCGTCTTCATCATCTGTAATGCAATAATCTGCAGTGTCGCTGTCTGGAACTTCAGCATAGGTCAATCAACCGGCGTGAACTGTACGCTCAAATTTACGCCTGTTCTTTCTTTTCTGTATATCTGACTGCCTTTCACAGTGCACGTCGATATCTATCTAGCGGTTATAGGCGCCCTTACGCTGCTATTTGTCTTCCCGATGTAATCTCTCCTTTCGTTCTATTTCCCGTCATATAATCCCATTCTATGTCACAGGGGATTTCTCGAAATTCTACGTATGAATTCGGTCTCTTGTCTGTGGTTTGAATGTCTGTGGGTTGGCGTCTTCGCCATTCTGGAGCTCTGTACGTCTCTGTGCCGCTGTGGCAGTCCCGTACCCTTAACCTTTACAATAGCTGGTTCCGTTGCTGTTTCCGCAATTGCTCCCAGTTTAATGTGTGCTCCTACAAGTGAGTTCGATCTTTCACAATCGTCGACCCATCATAACATTCAATGTATAGTCGTGGCGCTCCTTGGAAAATCTTGCTCATCAACGCACATTTTAATGGCATTTTCGTGGACTTGTAGTATCTGCCGTATGAAATCCTGTTACCTGGCCTGAACCGTGTGGATTGACCCCGCCTGCGTTATAGTTGTCGGCTATTTCTCGCTGTTGATCTTGACAACCATGGCGTATGCCCGACGAAATCCTGAAATTTGGCATTATAAGGTTCACCGTTTCCCTGAGACCTCGCTGCCGTGCTTGCGAAGTGCGTCCATTAACGACAAACCTGCCATCTTCGCGCCCAAACCCCGCCGAGCGGTACCTGCAGCAATATATGCTTACCGCTCTGGCCTGGGTTCGCAATACGACATCGAACATTTCCGCCCACCTACTCCAGTCGGAGAACCGCCGAAGCCTCCCGTTCCAGATGTAACGCATATGATGCAAAACACGCGCGTTGATGACACAGCGTATCCTGCCATTTCTTTCTATCCCCAGCACATGCAGAGCATTTTGACGACACCTTCACTTACACGACCTCCCCAGACATCTGAATTCTCCCCATCACTACCACCCCTGGCCCGGCTTCGCACCGCTACGCTTCCCCTGCATGCTAAGCAGACAGATCTAGAGACGACCCATTTTTCGGCTGGTCTCCCTCATCCACGTTCAAAACCGACGGGTCCACGTTCGCGATCAAATTCCCGTGACTGGCGTCGGCTGGAACCTCTAGATACCATAGGGCAATCCGTGTAGAGAGGGGGGTTCTGGTTGTTTTACGTGGCGCTGGGTGTCACAGGTGTGCGCCGCGCGCCACCGTCCTTTCTTTCATGGTCATTTGAATGTACATGTACAACTTGTGCCAGTGGTGGTCGACCACGTGATTAGCCTTGCTATTGTCCTCGTCCGAGCCTCTTTCGTTCATTGTTCTTCGGCTTTCCGCACGGCGTGGCCTCCTTTTAGAGGAGGGCCGTCCCTAATATATAGGACTGACGACCACTCGAACCCCATATTCTATTGCCTGCTAGTCATTTACTCAGATTCTACAGCTGGCTCTGTCACTCTAATGCACAACCCGTTCTTGATTATCCGAATTGTATTCTTATGTGAGGAATCTTAGAAACCCATTTTCTTCGAGAGAAAACTCATGGCGTCTACAGCATTGTTGGTCTACCTCAGCCTTGTCACGCTCGCTTTCGCGTCTTGGAATATTCATGCCACCACATCCGCAGCATTGCCAGGTGAGTTCACATTTCGTACACCCACGCACTGTCTCCCAAGTTGTTCCGTACTTACGCGTATCCAGTGCCGGGAGTGGCTGTATTCCTGATATTCAATAGCATTGCACTTTGCTTTCTGATTGCCTTGTACGCCTCTTCTTACCTCACGATAGAATTCGGCTCATCATGAATGCGGTATTCCAGAGCGTTGGTGGCGCCAGCTGCCAGGACTGCGCAAGTGATGTTCGAATGTTTTTGGACGGCAATATTCAGCGTGCTTCAAATTGGTAAATGACTTCTTATTTTGGCCGGCAATGATCGTGTGCTGAGGCTTCGTTGTACGCGTTAAGCGGCAACAATCGGTATAACGGCGAATGGCCCTTTCATCATGTGTCGGCCGGGGACTGGTGAGTGCTTCCCTGCAGAGTTGTGCCAAAGTCTCATCAGCAATTCTGGACAGGCAACTGGGAAGCATGCACTTCTGCGTCCCTTCTCGTCCCTAACGCTTGGTTATGCGCTTTTACTCGTGCGTATTACCTATATATATTTGTGTCTGATCATTGATTGCACCAACCTATAGTCCTCACCTACTTGTTCGTGCTATTTATCACGACAGTCGCACACTTGCGCACTCAACCTGCGATATGGTCGCTCACTGTCTCTTCCGTCCCGTGGTTCACGCGGTGCGGGCATAATGCACATGGGGACGTAACATTTCGCCCCAGCGATGAGAAAGACTCACAGCGATGTCGTTGCTCTCCAAAGGGTGACATCGAAGCCCCGTCCGACACCCCTCAGAACCATAGTGGACACCCTGGACAACCTCTATGGGCACAACGTCTTCATATTCGCCGTGGCGTCGATAAACCATTTGCACCCAGCAAGAGCACGTCATCATACTCAAGCCGGAGTTCACCTTCCGCCGTAACAGTGCCCCTACCTCCTCCTGACGTTCCCACTCAGCAGAGCAAACTGGCACAACCAGAAGGATCCCGATTTATTGAGCGTTTCCGGGAGTCCCAACTCCAGCCCTCTGCGTCTTGGTGGGAGACACCGTCACAGTATGGCTTGCAATTCACGCCTCATGCAGAAGTTTTTCCACGTAAAGTTGACGATCATGACCTGCCGATCCCGTTGCCTCGTCTTTCTGAATGGATTCGCGCTGATGCTGTCCGTGGCATCAATATTCATACACCACCCCTTCTTTCCCCTTGACGGCCCGAACAATCAAATCATGTAGGCATTGGACTGATTGTTAGGTAGCACACGTTGACTTTTGTAGCCACTTCTTTTGTATCAACTTAAAATACAGTGATATTATATACGACGTACCCGATAATGAAATAGTACTAAAGAAAATTGTTACGCTTCAATATGCGACCCTTGAAGCTGTGATAACTTCGCCCTCAGATTTCGATTCTCATCCCGAGCTGCTGACAGCGAGGCCAAAACTTCTCCAAGTTTGGCTTGAGTTTCTGTCATCTGTTTGGCATTTTCCTCCTCAAGTTCGCCAGCACCGACTGCAACGCCTATCTCACCAAAGAATGTGAATGGCACGGAGATAAGACTCAAAAAGCTCACCTCCAACTAATTTTACAAGCCTCCACAGACGAAGAATGATAAGAAGGGACGCAAGTTCTTGCTCTCGTCCCTTGAGGACTACCTCCAGGATGAACGTGGTCACGATGACAACAGCATCGAATAAATGCAGGGAGGCATGGGGGAATCTTCCGAAGGGCTGATAATACTGCAAACCGAAGGCCCATAATCCAAAGGGAATTTCAATCAGGAAGAAAGTGGTGATGAAGAGGGATATGTGTGCGAGGACTTCAAGCCATGGGGGAGATTCTATTCCTTCCGGCGTACATGGATCAGAAAGGAAGGTATATCCAAGGTCAGCCAAGACGCAAGCTGCGTCTATGGTGATCTAGCCGCGAATAGAATGGTTATAGAATAGGTAGTGAACGGAAGATACGTTAATACGCGCCAGTGCGATCACCGCTTTGTGAAGTGGTCTTGATTCCATGAAGCGGGACGTATTTTCGCGCATCACTGCGATGGTGCCCATCGTCGCGGATTCAGGATCACTGGCATGTTCAATAAGTAAAGGCTGTTGTTCTGACATGGCGTTGCCTGAACTCAAGGGGCAGCGGTACTCAGAGCTTTCTTTTACAGTATGTCAAGACCCCGAAAACCTGAGATACGACTTTCAATATCCATCCTGACCGGGGTCACTTGAAAGGACTCGTTGCCAGTGTGCCGTCAGTTCAAGTCATCTATTTCCAATCTACCAAGTGAACTGTTTATGGACCAGAATGAAACTAGAGCAAGAATTGCAGCACCCGCATATATGACAACTCGTATTTCCAAAGGATTGTCGGTGAGGAAGGGATAAGGAACTAACAGGAAACTTGATTAGTTCGGGTAACAAGACAGAACAGAAGATACACTCACAACTGCCGTTATAGCTTGCACAGTATTCCACCCAGCATCCGTACCCAACCGCCGCCAGAAAGACGATGACAGGAGCACCATAACCTACTTCTTTCTTCGTGTACTTTCTTCCCAGAAAACTAAAGTCCACAAGCAAAGTGACAGCCGGGATGGCATGCAAAGCTAAATCAACTCGCGGGGATACATAGAGCAGAACTGGAGCCGTGGGCGATGAGGAAGGATCCACCTGAAGAATCAACTGGGGGAAAAAGAAAAACAATGGCCAATAAATCGAGGAGACTACGGCAGCTACCTGACACGGCGTCAATAAACAAATTGAAAGAACTTGCAAAGTAGAGAAGGCAAACCGGCATCGCAACCATGAAGAGTGTCCTTTTAATTTTTTCAAGGCCTGGTGGTAATCAGTGAAACAGCATGATGACGATTGCCAACAGTCCTCACTTTTCAACGATGGAAAAAGGTCTAGAACTAGACCACATATCATTGTAATCCATGATATAGCAAGGCTGAATAGAATATATCATCCAGGAGATGATAGGTTACAAAAACCTAGCTAGCTTACCATTGGATTGTCAAGAATTGAAAATGACCACCTTTCTGGACACGTATCCAGGGTAAATCGACCAAGTTGTTATATCCGTAGGTCATAATGGCTACAGAAGTCGCGTGCAGAAGTACAGCAGCTGGTTGGAACGACCTCTTCCTATGAGGCATTGGGTATAGAGAAAGACAATGCCAGGGCACAACATGGTCGAATCACGGACTCACGGTGCCAATAAATATAGGCCCACCAGTACTAACTCCAGACTGTGCTTCACACCTCAAGCTGTCTGGCTGTCATACCGAAAAACTCTACTTTGTCTTTCGCTACATTGAACACAGGTTCCACGTCAACACTTCACACCCTTCCAATCCATATTCTCCACAATATGAAGGAAGTGCCAAACACGAGGAGCGCAGCACCAGAGCTCACCCCAAACGTTAACTGCCAACAGGACACGCCTCGACAGACGCTTTGATCTCCGGATTGCTGGGCTGACACAAAGGCGTAAAAATAAGAAAAGAGTGGAGTGCCAATGAAGGGTGCGTATGTGAGGATTCCAAAATTCCTTCCAAGGTTAGATGGGCCCCATATAGACGACATGATACTGGGTCTGGATAAACATAAGTCATAGCCCAATGGTTAAGAACAACGATACTTACAGAACTGTGAATATAGTACCATAGGCAATGCCGGTACCAGCGCTAAGTGCCCAAGGATGAGGTCTCTAGAACAGTCAATAGGGTAGAACACACCTCAACGCCCACAAAGCTCCTTGGGATCTAATGCCCACTTCCATCCAAAGGAATGTCACAGCAAGCAACAAGGCTGCTCCACAAAGAAAAAATATTCGACTGACAAAATGTTCCCTGGGGAAAACCAAGTTACCGTTAGGCAGATAAGACGCTACAGGTGAAACGAAATCCGCCAATGGGCCCACGAGCAGGCGGGAAATGGTATTGCATATGGAAATAATCCTGACTTGGGTTGAGGTGGCAAGGTCTGCTGAGGACATGGGCCCAGATAGTGATAGAACGATTGTTCCGATATTGCTTATGACCATTTCACACTGCACAATCGCAAATCAGTTCCACAATCATCCGAAGGAAATGATTCAGTCTGACAGATCCAAGCGTGACTAGAACAAAGATGGCTAGAATCCAGAACGAAGGATCGCGCAGGAGATCCAGTGCAGAGCCTCTGGCCATCAGTTTATCAACACTGACGCGCGGCGTTGCTGGTAAGAGTGGAGTGTGCTCATCCACATCTGAAGTTTGATCTCCCCCAGTGACGGAGAGCCCAGAAACAGGGGGAGGAGTCTTGATATTGAATGCACCAACCAGGTGCACGGATCCGGCAAATATTGAGAGAAATCTGAGGAAGTGGGTCACGTTTAAACCCATTTCTGGGTCAGTGAAGAAATTGGACGCAATGACAGAAAGGAACAGGGGTGATAGACCAAATAACGCCATGCTCGCTCCTGAGGCCATCCCAAGGTGGTTTGGAAAGTTCTTTGACGCGGCAAAGAGCGAAGAAAAGTATCTGCTGGCTGTCTTGAGGTTCCTGTATCTTGTAGACGAACAGAGGTTCACAATGCACGTACGAGAACACAGTCCCCAGCCCAGCCATGAAGAAAAAGGCAGCGAGGCGACGAAACGAAGTCGACGAAGACTGCGTTATATCAACGGGTGTCTTGGCGATCTCCAAAGAAAACAGACCAAAGCCAAGAAAGAAGAGGAATGAAGATATGAGTGAACAAGCCCAAGGCCCATAGTGGTCGATGCATTTCCCGACGATAGATGCAAAGGGGTATTGGCCAACCATTCCGCTAAAAGAATGATCCGTTATTGATGGTTCTACTACACGACTGAGAGTGCACTCACGCGAGAACTATTGTCGTTAGCTGAGGTTGTGTTAGCTTCAGATGAGAAGCTAAGGCTGGTGAGATCAATGGGAAGGTAAAGATACCGCCCGCGCAAAGGCTGATGAGAGAACTAAATATCAGTTCTTTTACACGTAACGAGCACACAAGATCACGGACGCGTTCGCTGCGATAGCGCAACATGTAATGGTCAGCTGGAATTGACGGAGAATGGATGGGTTCATGGAAGAGAAAACCATGGCCCGGATGGGGAAAGCCTGGGAACACAGACTTGACAACCCAGACAACCCTATGAATGTAGGTTCCCAATTTTGAGTCGGTAGAACAAAACTAAGAGCACATTTTTGAGGTTAGGATGAGCAAAAGCCTAGCTGCAGGCCGCTGAAATTTGACGCAGCCCATGCATGATTTACAAGCTCACTGCATGGCATGATGTAAAATTCAGCCGAAGACAATACATTTACCCGTCAATTCTAAAATTTCTTCGCCTACCCGCAACCTATGGTTGCCGCACTGGGAGCTTCGATTCCTTACCTCAACCCCCATGCACTCTCAGTATCTCTTCCAACATGGGAGGATAATGTCGCCTGGGCTTCTGGTGCCCAGGACATCGTTGACATAATGTCTACAGGTTATCCTAGATTCTTTGTCCACAGAACAATCCAAAAGGTGCGTTACATTCATGTCGATTTCAATGTAGGTGCTGATCGCGTTCTAGCTTGCCAGTCACTTTCTCAAAAAAATCGCAACAGCAAACGAACTCTGCATGTTTTTTCCTACCGCTCGTACGGCCAATATATGCAGTTCATTCATGTCGAATTATATCGGTGAATGCACCCACGCGGAGATCAGAGTAGTCGATTTGACCCTCGCAGGTCCCCCCCAAGACCCGAAGTCTCTTGGACTGCACGCAGTGCTATTCCCATCTCATATGTGGCTGTTTGCCAAATCATGTTGGCAGCATGCCGGGATAGGAATATCTAGTCGCTACGCTGAAATCTGTCTTTTATTGATCGCTCAGAATAGCGGGCAATGTCATGTGCCCGTAAGACAGATTTGCAGTTCGATACTACGCTTCTCCGCCTTATAATTTTTCTCAGAAGTTTTCTATCCAACTAGCTGAGGACGAAAAGCTTCTGTTGCGAGAACGAATCGCGACCTTGGCATCTTATGGAGAGCCGTCATTCGATTCTGATCGCTCTGGCAGAAAACGCCTCCCCTCCGAACATGATGTATTCTTATATACAACAGGCATGGCAGCTATTTGGCACACTCATCAGCTCACCCTAAATTTTAAACCGGAACTCAAATCGGTTTGTTTTGGGTGCGTAAATTTGCAACACTTTACCGCGGGCTCAGTTCTCATCTACCAATACGTGTTAGTTTTCTTTACACCGACACTTTGAAAATATTGCAAAAATGGGGACCTGGGTGCTACTTCTATGGACGTGACCCGGAAATCAATCTCGCGGCTCTTGAGGCTTTCCTCACACAGCATTCGATGGACGGTTCGACTTCATCTGGAACATGCCATTCTTCTCCGATATCCGCACTGTTTTGCGAATGTCCCTCCAATCCCCTATTACAATCCCCTAATCTTCTGCGTTTGCGTCAGCTTGCGGATCAGTATTCGTTCCTTATATGCATCGACGATACCATCGGTAATTCCGTCAATGTAGGACTGCTAGACTACGCGGATATCATTATGACCAGCCTGAGCAAATTGTTCAGCGGTAAAGCGGATGTCATGGGCGGCAGGTGAGATGCAAATTCATCTGTCATTTCGATTGTGCTCATATTGGCACACTCAGCGTGGTGATCAATCCAAACTCACGGCATTACGACTTCATGCGCCATCATATGTATTCTTCCTTTGTGGACGACTATTTTGGACCTGACGCAATTCAGATGGAAATGAACTCCAGAGATTTTGCATCACGCGTAAATATCATCAATGCCAACACTAGAGCTGTCTGCAATTTCCTGCGATCACGTTCTTTGTCTTTTGCTAGCTCCTGCGGGTCGGCGATAGTTTCTTCGCCGTTGGTGATCAAGGACGTGTTCTATCCCGAATGGATTACTCCCGAAAATTATGGAACCTTCCGTCGTCCCGGGAAAGATAACAACTTTGGCCCACTATTTTCCATGACGTTCATTTCGCATTCGACATCGGAAGCGTTTTATAATGCTTTGCCGTGTGCGAAGGGGCCATCTCTAGGAACTGACTTTACGTTGGCTTGTCCTTACACTATTTTGGCTCATTTTCAGGAACGGGACTGGGCAGCTGAGTACGGCGTTGAAGAAGGTATCGTGCGGGTCAGTGTCGGGATGGAAGAGAGGGAGACTTTGATGGAATGGTTCCGATTTTCTTTGAAAGCTGCTGAAACGGTCGCAAGGGATGGTAAACTTGGTGATAATCAGGTTCAAAACTTGAAGCTTGAAGGCTTGGTGTAGTAAAATGAATGTCTGTGTTATACTGCTGCCTACGTAAGCACCGACGTTCGAACAATAACCATGGCCACACCGGACCACTGGCGCTTATCCTTTGTTCTATAGTACATAAGCTGTAGTTTACTTGCTGAGTGAATGTCTTGATTCCCCGTTTACGACTTCATTAATATCGGTGACCGCTGGCTCGACATCCCCCACCAAGTTCTCTGGACTCGTCACTGGCAGACGTACCATCATGGAAGTTTCCCCTGTATTCCTAAAACTTCGAGCTGTAGCATTCTGTCGGTGATCTTGGATAACTGGAGAGAGCTATCTTCCTGATATGAAGTTTTCTCCCCAGCATGTATCACCCTGTTAAGCCTTGTGTGGATTATACTTCTATGTGTAATAATTTTCTATCGTTGGGACATATCAGACCATCTGGAACGTGAGTACCGCTTCATTTCTTTCTTACCAAGCGGTACTCAACACCGTTTCCAGGGTCTTTGATACTGGTCATCCTCCTCACAAATACAATTACTGTGGTTGTGTTACCTGTTCTGTGCGTCATATACTTATTGACACCCTCTTCCCGACGTATCTGATCATATCCCCTGCAGAATACTGCTACAGTTTAGACCGTGGCTTGATGCAGCACGTTTCTTGTTTCTGCTCGTCGCGCACATAGGTATGTTTACGCTAGTCGTTGGAAAGAATTGTAACTCAAAATATATGTTTTCTATCAGGAACCGCTGTCGCTTTCACAGTGTGGAACCCCAATTTCACATGCCCCGAGCAAAGTCAGCCTAAATGTCGCTCTTACTTGGTAAATCTAGATTCATTGTATATTTACAGCGGCAGATCAAGAAGGGGAATGCAGACTGATTAATATGTACATTCTTCTTGCTAACTGGGTGGTGCCTGCATTTGGTGAGTAACACTTCATTGATGTTTTTAAATATTAACAGGGATAATGCGCAGTTGTATCGTACGCTGTGGGCCTTGGCTTGATGGTATATCGCCATACACGACGGTCGGCCATATCAAAATTGAGCTCTGAGAATGATGGAGAGGCTACTATTGGGCGAGGCTCCATCCTACCTATGATGAAACCTGACGCAGAGCAGGGGTCCTCTCTTTTCCCTGGTACCATGCAGCCAATCACTTATGGCTATGAGCAAAGCACATGCTCCGATACTCGACAAAAAACAGCTCTCGCAATTAATCACCAAAGCACAGCACGACTGTCCAAGCCCGTCCCTGCTCTTTACTTTTAATCACGATAATTGAAATATTGAGCGGCATCAATGAAAACTGTGACTGTAAATGTCACTTGTTAGCCGACGTTCAGTCAGTGTCACGCTAAACGCCAATCATTATTTGCCTCGGATACATTTTAAGTTTGTGCACCCGCCTTCGGACTCCACTGTATGTTTGGATTATCCTGACCATCTTTTCAAGATATCTCAGTAATGGCCCATTGGGAGCCGACCATCAAGGTATTTTTATTCAATGCGTCTTAGGGCACTCAATTGGAACGAAACAAATGCCTTCCAGGACCAACTTCGACTCACCAGTGAACGGCTGGGTCAGCTACAGGACAGAAGGGATTCGCAGGGACAGGTATGTTTGCACCTCGGGTTTAATACCATTTCTGCCTGAAGACACGGATACTAGATCACTCGGAGAGACATTGCAACTTTGTTACAACAAGGCAACATTGAACTTGCTCGCGCAAAGGCTCAAAACCTGATTCGAGAAGATGATTTGGCGGCCCTGTTGGGAGTCCTTGAAACGCATGTTCGTTTGATTCTGGATAATTTCAATGAATTAGGCCAAAGGTGACGTCGGACCGCTTGAGTTGTCCGTAGGACACCTATCTCAAATCTTGACAGTGCATCTCCCAGTCCGATGGTGGTAGAAGCTGCGTCAAGCATCATTTTTGCATCGCCTCAGACTCAATCAAGAGGTATTCCGTTTAAGATATTCGACCGACGCTTATTCAGATCTGCTTTGTGGTCAGACCTTAATGTTGTTCGTGACCTCCTCATCCAGCGTCTTGGACCTGACTTCGCACGTTCCGCCATTGAAAACCGCGATTATCACGTCACTTCGCGAGTGAGTCAATGTATGTGGGTGTCTTGGGGCTCATCTGATCAATGCTGCCAGGTAATTCATGCACTTTCCGCACATCCTCCTTCCGCCACGACACTGGATGTGTATCTTCATAATGTTGCAAAATCTTATGGAGTACAATGGAACCCCGAGCTTCGCCGACAAGATATGTTAGCCTCCTTGGGTGTGTTTTTCAATGAGAGGAACGCTTATCAGCAGTTTAGATTGAATCCCTTATCTGAAATCCTGGATCCGACGTCATCTTCCCCCGTAGACCTGGTCCGGTTACGAAAGTTGTGTGCACATGGTATGGCAATCATGGTCTACTTACATTGTTGTTAACCGTATTGGTTGAAGGAATCCCCGATGAGCCGCCATGGATACGGCCCCGCATATGGAAGTGAGTTCACGGTCACCACCTTTCACCGTGTTCGTGTTCACCCGACGCTCCAAGATTGTTTTTTGGGACACTGCCAGTGTTGAAAGCCTCATGGGACTCTGCAATCCAAAAGCAGCGAGAAAGCTACTACGTATGTTCTTATTCTGGAAACTGCTTCAGGAAATGATTTTCATCACTGTGAAAGGATCTTGTTCGCCGGTTGCTCGACCCTCTCTCAAGTTTACGAGCTCCAACAACTCCTCTGACATCTTCAGACACCTCTATATTGGATGCTTTCAAGCAGCTCTCGCGTATCTCTTCAAGCGTCCTCGCAGACTTGGAGGACAAACCAGAAAGTTCGAAATTGTCACCATTGGATGACATAGCGCCCGATGATGTCAAGATTCATTGTGCCTCCAATTTGGATTCTCGTCTACGGATCATCCGGGAAAAAGACATGCAAGGGTCAAGCCCCCAAGGCACCCCAGAGATTTGCATTGAAGCTCATATTGACGAGACCCCTGAAATTTCGCTCTCCAGACCTGATTCATTTCCTTCTGGACAGCACGGTGGTCCAACTCTTTTACTTCCTTCGAATGCCTACAGTGTTGTGTCAACCCGCCAGAAACACGCGTCAACTTTGCTTCGTCTCCTTTACCTACATTCGTGCATCAATCCCGCAAATAATTCGCCACACCTACCTTCTCTTCTCGTTCCTTTGTACTCTGTTCTGCTAGAGGAGGTTGAGCCCCAGGATGCCGCACATGTTGAAGCCGACACTTTTTGGCTTTTTGAGGCCGTGGTCGGGGAGTTCTCTGAGCTTGAAGATGAAGAAGGGGCCAAATCATGGATGAAGAAGTTTAGTGAAAGACTATTGTGGGCGGATGCCGAACTTGCGACTGACTTGGTGAGCTAATAGCTTCTATTTCCGGAGGTTTTTTGTGACTTGGTCCTGTCGTAGAAAGCCAAGGGACTGGATCCTGCGCTTCCCCATTACTCGGAGTAAGTGTATTGTCATTCAAGCTTCACCATAGGATCTCAAATGATAGGTTTAGTCGCTGGCTCACACCTCTGCTCACTCAAACACTTCCGCTATCGTCCGTGGTCTTGGTGTGGGATGCTTTGTTTTCTTGTCCGATGGCGGATCGGAATATGAACCCTAAACTTGACTATCTTCTTGATTTCTGCACTGGGATGCTTATTCGAGCGAGGACCGCCCTTTTCCGGTCCGTCTCTGTCTAAATTCTACTGCTTTATTGCTGAGACCACATCAGATTGGGGAACATCGGTCGTAACTCTCCTGGCCTTTGGGCCGAGGAGCATGATGCCACGTCGCCATCTTCATTACATGCCTGGGAAGTCGGCGACGCTTTCCTGGATGGCATGTCCCTTCTTCAGCTCTATCCAGTCCAGGCGGCAGGCGGCATTGATAGGCTACTTCAGACGGCGTCTGATTTGGCTCATCG
This sequence comes from Hygrophorus pudorinus, assembly GCA_003314045.1. Classification (NCBI taxonomy): domain Eukaryota; kingdom Fungi; phylum Basidiomycota; class Agaricomycetes; order Agaricales; family Hygrophoraceae; genus Hygrophorus; species Hygrophorus pudorinus. Next base: position 79,431 of record QLPF01004572.1, on the reverse strand, counting down.
ACGTGTCGACGAGACGAAGAACCGCAAGGTAGAAAACCTGAGCCTTTCTGCCCGACTGAAAGTTTCGATGTGGAAAAGTTTCATAAACCATACGCCATCGGACCCAGAAGACGAGGATAGTGAAGAAGCCAGCGAAGCAGAACAACATGTGGACGATGGCAACGACACAGAAACGCCACAACACTCCAGTTCGCACGGAATCACCTCGCGACTGGCGACCACTGTTTGGAGGGGAATAACCAATCAAAGTTCTATGGAAGTTCCCCCTTCACCTACGTCTCCCTTACCCCCTTCGCCATCGCCCTCACCTGTATTATTACATCCGGCTCCTTCCACCTCAAGCCAGGTCAGTAGTGACCTGTCTGGACCTGTCTCCCAAAGTTCGGCAGCGATCTGGGGTTATGCTGAAAAGCTCAAGGATTCCGACACAGCGGCGACTCTTGCGAAGATCAGCAGCAATTGGAGGGCGAAAGCAATGCTGGGGAAATGGGGCACAGGGGCCGTTGCTACGAGTCCCCAACCGGTACCGACACCCATTTCTCCTCCACAGCCGGCTTCACACCTTCTAGACATGGATCGCACAAGCATTTATTCACCTCCCCCGCGACCTGCATACTTCCGGCCTCCTCGGGATAGCATGTTACCTCAACCTAAAAAAGACCCGACCGCATCTTCCCCGAGTAGCCTGACCATATCTTCGCAATCGGACAACTTGCTGACCGACAAAAAAAGTACCAGGGCATCATTAGCCAGTTTGAAGTCTTTGCAAATTTCCGCAATTCCACCAAAAGGCGGCCCGCGCCCTTTGCTGCTGAATTCATCGTCTTTAATAACATCACCTCAAGCTACAGACCCGGCGCGCTCTGCCAGCAGTAGTCCAGGCTTGGAGCGAGCGCAATGGGCCGAGGTCATACGAACAAAATCACACGCGATGCATCGAGACTCACAGTCGTCTCTGTCGTCATTATCCCCATCGGATGCGTTCAACAGGCCGATTACGTCAGGCAGTGGCCCAGATTGGGATTCAGATTCTGGCATCGTTAGTAGCAGGATTGTACCTTTAAATCGTCGATCAGTATCACCTCTGGCCCCTGGTTTCAAATCTCCTCGCCGGCCTGATTCGGCGTCGTCTTCGGGGGCATCTTCAGATAGAGCTCTTGTGAGCCCGCCCATAGCGTCTCGAGGGATGACGAAAGATAGTATTCCACAGTATCATGACAGTGACAGTAACGGCCTTGGTTGGAGCCCCGTAGCCGTAGACTTGCCCAAGTTGTCACCTAGTTCGCCATTGGCCCCACGACCTATGACTGTTCATATTCCCTCCCGCTCACACAATCCTCTACGGCGGGGATCGGTGATAACACATAACACAAATAACGCACCACTAGAACCGCCATTGCAGTCCCGCAAGCTCGTGCGAAAAAAAACTCCACCGCCTGCACTGTACAAGGCTGACGATACTTCAGACTCTTCGGTTGTGCAATTACTTCCGAAAGGCTCACGCACGCGTTTGAAAAAGATTCCGTCTGGACCTGCGAATCTTCGCATACGAGAGAACTCGCGGTCTACTGAGCATAAGACACCTGCCTTGAACTCTTTGACCCCAGAGTGGCCCGAAGAACATGAGGTAGCAACCACCCCACGGGCGTCAAACTTTGATTATGATATACCGCGCTCGATGTCGCCGGTGTCTTCGTCACCCCGCTCTCCCAGACGGCGGAAATTTTCGGCAGAGGGGACTGAGACTCGACCACGGAAAATTTCGACTGATGGGCATGAGGTTCGGCTGCGAAAGATCTCCACAGAGGGGATTTCCAGGACGCGTAAGGTTTCCACTGAAGGTAAAGAGGCGGCAAGACGGATAAGAGATAGCGTAGCGGCTGAGGGGGATGACGAGGGATACGACGATCTGCTAAGCGCCTATGAAAGCGAGGATGCTCATCATTGACCTTACGACCTCCAGCATTGATTACCTTTACCTTTACTTGTTCTCGAATACTACAATTTGTAATCTAAGTTCCTTCATCATGTACGTCTGTTGTTGGGGTAAATAAACTCTCATGTACTCCGCGGTACACCTCCAATAGCACCGGAAAATGAGGTAGTATATTCTAAAAGCTGATGAACAAATTTGCATAGAAAAGACAGACAGGTTAACTGACCTCGTACGCGACGTCCAATGTAAGGTGGCCCGTCCTGGATTGTTTAATCGCGGCTACATAGTAACGGACATCCCACCTTCGAATACCTTCGTTTATAATGAAGTCCTGCAACGCTGTCATGGGAATGAAGCGCCGAGAGACAGAAAGAGGTAGAGAAGGTAGGCCACGATGAGTCTCGAATTGAATTCCTTGTGGGGGGAGGACAATAACGGATTCTTTGAACTCAAATGAAGTTTATCAAAATGGGAAAATAGCTTGACAAAATTAGTCGTACCGAATAAAACTTGCGTACACTTGGCGCAAATAATGAACATGGAAATGAGGCAAAGTCCTATCAGGACGAAATAAGTTGCGCGAACCTAGTATAAAATTTAGTGAATATTTCAAGTGGAAGTGACAGATCAAGTACTATACTTTTGACCAAGTGAGTGCAAATATAAGAGGAACGATGGCTTCTTTCCATGTCCAACCCGAAGTTCCCCTGATGATCCGACCACTTCCATCACGAGCTAGATGCCAATTCTCCACCCTGTACTCACGAAACCCGGAGCATGCGAAGATGGAGAACTCGGGATTGGTATCAGGCAGCGGTTGGGAACGTTGCATTAGCCCAGCACGTGATCAGTCAGCCAGTCATATATAGTCTCGACACCCGCCAAACTCGACCACCTTCTACTTTCTCCCTCGACCTTGGCTGGCCCACCGTCTTAATTACAACAACCCTTGTTATTTTAACTTCGCTTTAAGATCATGCTTGTCACCGCGGACACCTTTTCTGCCCTTCTTCAAGCCCTAGGTTTATCTCAAGGTCTATACAGGCCAACGCCAGAGTTATCTCTAACAAGCATCCGGCTGTCGTCTAGCACCCCCAATCTAGCCTTTGGCAATAATCTTCAGGCTCGACCTGTTCTCCTCCAGAGTTCATCGGCGGACGCTTCGTGTAATGTGGTTTCTTACGAGACACCGGCACCTTTCAATGTGACATTTCCTCCGTTTGAACAAGCCAAGGCGAATATATATCGTTACAGACAACAGCAGTCTGTCAACCTTGGCTCGTGGTAAGTTCTCGGCATTCTCTTAGTTTAGCATACATCTCACATTTCTAGCTTTGCCTTAGGTTCGTTCAAGAGCAATGGATGATGCCTTCCTTGTTTACCTGCGCTTCCGGAAGGCAGACCTCTGAGTTAGATATAGCCTCGGGTTGGGGTTCAACAACAACCGCTCGTGCTCTTCTGGAACGCCATTGGGACACCTTCGTCAACCAGTCCGATTTCGATTATCTGTCCAGCATTGGCATCAACACAGTTCGTATTCCCATCGGTTATTGGAGCTTGGGGCCTTACTATTGCCAAGATACTCCCTTTGCTGCCGTTGCCGACGTTTATCAAAACTCTTGGGCTAGGGTTGTTCGCGCAATCAATATGGCTGCGAATGCTGGCATTGGTGTTCTCGTGGACCTGCATGGCGCTGTTGGCAGTCAGAATGGTCAGCCGCACTCTGGTATCTCGGATGGCATGACGACCTTGTTCAGTGATCCAAGGAACATGGATAAAACGATAAATGTTCTGACTTTTCTTACACAACAACTCGTTTCTGCCACCAATGTCGTTGGTATTCAGATTTTGAATGAACCCCAGAATGTACCAGAGTTATCGGACTTCTGTACGTTGAAGTTTCGCTTCCCTCCTTGCTTTGGAGAGCTCAAGTTTGCCAGATTCTCGCGCAATTACATCGATGAGACAAGTTTCTCCTGCAGCGGTCACATTTCCCTTGTACTTGCATGACGGCTTCGACCTGGAACGGTTCAGCACATATGTCGGCCAAAGACAGGACTTTGTTGTTCAAGACCATCACTCCTACTTCGTCTATACTCAGTCTGATGAAGTTGAACCCGCTTCTCAACATACTAGCGACGTCGAAAGTGCCGTGGCGGACTCACTCGCGAAAGCATCTGTCCAGCAGCATCGGAATCTTGTTGTGGACGAGTGGTCGTGTGCTCTGACACCGGAAAGTATTGCCAGTGAACCGGATCCGGAACAAGCTCGTAAGGATTTCTGCACTGGACAGATGGAAGTGTACGCCAATGCCACTGCTGGATGGTGTTTCTGGTGTGAATAAATCCCACCTCCACTTTCACTTTCACCTTCCTCTCACTGACCAACCCTTGTAGCATACAACAAGGAAAATTGCGACAATGACCCTGGTTGGTGTTTCAAGGCAGCCGTCGGCAGGAGTCTTCCGCAGACATTCTTTTCGTATGGCGAGAGGCCGATCACTGATCCTGCACAACAACAGTCTTTCGCCTCCGTTGTTGCTGACATGGTTCTTCCTGCTACGGCCGATATCTTGGCCAGTGCTCAAAGCTCTCTCCCGAGCCTAACCAGCGGACCCTCCTCGTGGCCCACGAACGTTGTTTCAAAGCGAGACATTATACCCTACCGCGTCCGTTTGGAATCTATCCACCGTCGCCGTCAATCCCGATCCAAATCACCTGCAGTCCCACACAACGAATATTATGGGAGGGACGTGACATTCACAGAACGATCGATCGCCAGGGGATATGCAGATGGCTTTCTTACTGCGAAGATCTTTGCTGCTTATGGAACATCAAGATTGGGCTTCATTGGACAATACATGAATGATAGTATCGTTGCTCTTGGGACAGAGGAGATTGCTTGTGGTACGGAAGATAATTACAGGGAGTGGTTTATGAATGGGCTGCAGGACGGAGAGGCGATCGTGGCGTCTAATTTGAGGTGGAAATAAAACATACACTGTACAAGTATAATGGCCAAGCCCCTCTGACAGTGGCAACTATGTCAAATGTAGCAAAATCCTCAGGCTGGCCTACCTTTTCCTTGTACACTTTTGTTCGGTCTGTCCAACACCTCCTCACTGATCCTGCATCTTTCTGGGCACTGGCATCCCTGGTTGTCATTGCCGATGCCGTCCTCACGCAACTCATCATCCACGTTGTAGCATGTCAGGGCTTCGTCTACAGAGTGAACCCAAACTAAAGCTGATCGATCCATACAGACACGGAAATCGACTGGAGAACATATATGGTGCAAGTCGAGCTCTACTTGAAAGGCCAGCACGACTATTCACAAATTAGTGGGCCAACTGGACCTCTGGTGTGAGTGGTTCTATTATTATTTTTCGTTTCACCATTGCTTAACATGCATTCAGTTACCCAGCCGGACACGTTCATATTCACCACGTATTGTATGCCATCACCCATTCTGGCGGAAATATACCATTGGCACAGAGCATCTTTGCGGTGCTCTACATCATGTCCCTCACACTTACATGTAGAATCTACCAGAAGGCAGGGTGCACTCCCAACTGGATTGTTCTTCTTCTGCCCTTGAGCAAAAGACTGCATTCTATCTTTGTGTTGCGACTCTTCAATGATTGCTGGTCTGTGGTAGCCATGCAAGCTTCTATTCTCGCCTACCAGCAGAATTGGGATGTCGTCGGGACGCTGCTCTTCAGGTGCGATCGTATATTACTACCGGGAACAACTGACGGAATGCATTGTTTTAGTGCTGCATTATCAGTCAAAATGTCTATCCTTCTTTATCTGCCGGGACTCTTGGTCATTCTCGTGATGCGCCATGGGTTGCTTGCGACGCTGCGCCACATATCAACCGTAATACTTGGCCAGATCATCCTTGCTTTGCCCTTTCTAAGGGATCATCCAGGAACATATTTGCAGTCCTCTTTTGATCTTTCTCGAGTTTTTCTGTACAAATGGACGGTGAACTGGAAAGTTATCGACGAAGATACTTTCTTGAGCCCCCGTTGGGCAAACGGCTTGCTGTACGGTCACGTCGTAACATTAGTGGCTTTTGGGATGCTCAGATGGTGTGAAGGGAACGGAGGCGGCTGGTCTACGCTGAAAAGGTCTCTCCGGCGGCCTAGTCTTCCAGCAAGTTTGGTTCCCTTGACTGCTGATTGTGAGTTTGCCTTTCTTTCTTTTCTGCATTAATCGCGACGACTTACGCCCATTTTTATTATATACCGGCTAGACGTTGCAACAGTACTTTTCACCTCGAATTTGATTGGCATCCTGTTTGCCCGCTCACTTCACTACCAATTCTACTCGTGGTACGCACAGCAAATTCCGTTTTTGGCCTGGAGAACACAATATCCAGCCTTCGTCAAGTGCGCACCGTTCTGCATACCTGCACGTGAACCTAGACTGAAGTGTGCGTACAGACTTTCTATTATAATAGGCATCGAATTCGCATGGAATGTTTTCCCTGCTACACCTATCTCATCCGGCGTCTTACTCGTAGCGAACATGGCACTCTTGGCTGGCCTATGGCTTCGCTCTTCCGAGGGAAAGACTAGGCAGAAAGTTTCATAGTTGCTGTCAAGGCTTCCTTGATCTCTTGCGCATACTTTGACCTAAAAATTAGAACGCAAAACTAAATATATAATTCACTCTCCACCCATCCCTATTACAAATGTGCTCCTACCTCCTCTCGGTAGTACCAACACCTTCTCGGCCCCGTGCGCCTGGTATGTTTCAGTACTCGGAATAGCTTTTGACCCCATGGTTACTTCTCCCGAAGGAAGGGCTGTCACAGCAACCTTGGGAAGAGCAAGCTCGCCATGGTGGAGCGCAATGAGAGTAATGGGGACAGTATAGGTGCCGCCATCCTGCAATCCGTTTAGTACACTTTGTAACCGAAATAGAAAAAGCGAAACGAACCATAGCCGCGAATTCCCCCCGTTTTCGACCACTCACTAGCCACTCTTGAATCATCTCCTCCACATCAAATCGCATAGGGTAAGCGCGCTCCTTGTCCCTGGGAATTGATCCCCAATGGAAACATGTAGCAATGGAGAGAACAGCGGAAACGGGCTGGCCCGCATAAAGGTGCGGAAGTGTGTCTGAAGACGTGTCTGCCATATATGGCGTGGAAAGGATACGAACTCGAGCAGCCGCAACGATCTTCGAAGAGTAATGAAACCTATCATATTATACCAGAGTTATCCAGCCAACTTACGTTCATACGTGGTACGTCGAGTGGGATCTTGATCTCAAACCATTGTCCACGCGGTGAGTACGAGTGATTGTTATCATGTAAGCTCTAAAAGATCAAGATAGTGAATGGTGTTCGGAATATAAACCAGGGACAGGCAAACCTTCTTCACTGTTTGAAGAGCCTGACCGTATTCTCCTTCCTCATTCTGCATATCAGGAACGTTGAGTTCACCAGTGATGTGGTATAACTCAATCCAGTCAGCATCATTATCCAATGATTCGACTAAATTTTTGACAAGAACGTCACGGTGCAGAACTAAAGAGGGTGAATCTGAAATAGTGCGTTCAACAGTGGATTTAATCAAATATTCCACTTCTAAAAATGCTGTTAAGGAATGCGGTCTCATCGGACGTGGGACATACTCACCTTCTCGAAGGTTTCGATATTTTATAACGAGACTTAAAGACTCAGGTACTGTTGTAGGGTATGAGTCATGATTTGTGACGGGAGGGAAAAGGTAACAGACTTGGACCGTCAGCGGAGTCAAGGTAGAATAGGAAATTCGCCGGTTGGGCTGGGGTGACGGTCTCGAGACATTCATTAGCATGATCGTAATAAAGATGGATAGCGGACACCTACTACAATCCCACACTTTTCCGACAAAGTTCTAACTATCCGCACACCATCAAGACCTTCATCTAAGCACTCCAAGCAGGCTGAAGCAATCCGCACATGTTGATGAGACAGGGTTGAGATGGTGAATTTCGAGAAAAGCCTACAAGCTGATGAAAAACGACTTCAGTCTGTTTTAAAAAAAATTACCTTGTGCCCCGGAAGAAGTCTTGCACATTAATCGCGACCGGGAGGGAGGTGGGAACCATTAACCCCGAGCGGAATGTCCGGGGGATTGAAGGCTCGGAGAAAGTCACGTACTCAACATCCACATTGATTTTCTGACGACGAAAGGGGTCTCGATCTACGAAATACAATATGTCCATCATATGTCACTTACCATTGCGTGTAGAGCGGAAGCGTCGCTGTGCGGCACTAATATTCCAACTTCTGTATCAGCAGCGACATCAGCAATCGTTATACCATCGTCAGTGCCATGTATCTCTGCCAGGCCTTGTATCGTTAATAAGTCGTTACTACTGGTTAACATCGATGTGTGAACTCTCACCGCTGCCATCTGAAACTGCTTCGCAATAGTTGAAACAGATTCCAGATGTATTGGCGAGTTTTATAGTGGCATTCGACAGGCGATTTCGGCCAGTAAGAACCGTGACAAGAAGTTTTGGTGATTTGCCGAGTTCAACTACATACCGCGATAGATCCGTCAGAAATAATATAACGATAGTCGAAATGTAAAACCCTTACTACGATGAGGCTGACAGAGACGCACGTTCAAAGCTTGCAGATCCCGAGGGACTCGAACCAAGATATTATTGTCTTTCAGACCTCGCCTGAATCTGGCTGAAGCAGAAACCCTCCGGTAGCTCCATTGAAACAGTAACCGACCCATCCGGGCTTCGCTTGAATCAAGAGTGTATGTTCCAGACGACGAGTTCTTTCGATGTGTTACGGGTGAGTGTCAACTTGAGCAGACAAATGAATAGACTTACTGGGCAAAACAATATCAGCGGGGTCTTGCCCGGAACGAGAGTTCTGGTTATAGACGTAAATTTAAATCGGTCGGCGTCAGGGCCTGTCAAAATGACGCTGATTTCTTCGACGGGTAACATCTAGGGCACAATTAACCGGTATTCAGCTTGTAAACGATGGTAAGATCTACGCATGGCAAGTGATTCTGAATCATGACGTCCAAGAACGAGCCGTCCCGCGATTTTGCATTTCGCGCGTTGCTTGAAATCCGGATTGATATAGCAGGATGGTCTGGATGAGCCAAATCTGCACAAGATAAAGTTAAGATGTGATTGCTGAAGTCAAGCAGACGTCGTACCAGAATCAAGTTGGTCAGCAGAGCCTTTTAAGCTGTCCACAAGTTGAGATATATATGCCACCCTGTCCTCTTCGTGGGACAGCAATTCCATCCCTGCGCTTTCGACGTAGGTCTTAAGGTAAGCAAGGAGAATATGTATCCATTCGCTGTCCTTGGGTTTGTCCAGGTACATGTGTGTGTCTAGAGCATGGGACAACATCAAGGCTTCCAACGAAGTCCACATGTGAGGTGCATAATGGGCGGGCAGTGACATATATGTGGAGAGAGCAGATGCTAGACGTCCGCGATGGCTTTAACGTGAAGGAAATAAGTAGATGATCCATAAAAGCAGACAAAAGTGAGAGACGTACACATCGAGGGCAGCAAGGCTACCATGCAACTTGAGCGCGAATTTGCGGCGACCGGCTTTGGCGTACATGTCAATGGCACGGTTGGTGACGTTGACATACAGATCGTAGAAAGCATCACTATCCTCTATCGACGATAAAATCTCCAGCTGGGTGATTTTCTGAGATGGACGTTGTTGGAGGGGCGTATTCGAGGACGGGTCGGAAGCCCGAGCCATGACCATGGAGAAGGGAGCGCGTGAGGGTAAATGGCCAACATTGATACCAATGATATCTAACTGAAAACAATTTCAGCGGTAGCATATTGCAAAAAATTGGTGAAGCGCCCACTTGATTTCTCGCAAGCTCCAGAAGCTCGCCCTTTCTGGCATTCAAGATGGCTAGGTCGGATCCATCAAGGGTGAAGTCGGCAGCCCAGATATCACATTGCTCTACTACGCTCAGGGCCGACGAAAATATCCACGATTCAACAAAAAATGGAGGGAGTTTCGCCTGTATGACGTGAATTTGAATCAATGACTGATGATGATTATCTTACCTCGATTTCTCGAAGCCGTCTTCCGAAGGCGCCTAGAAATGCACTCGATTTCCGGCCAACTTCATTGATTCGGCCCATTTTGGCTAAGACGGCACATTGGCGGGCGAGAAGATATATTCGAAAATCAAAAACAGATATAGCATTGGCAAGGATGAAATCGCGATACGGCTTCTTGGATATTGATAAAAGAGGTAAAGAATCATCGTTGGGTGCGGGATTTATGAGGGTGCCAAACCAGGACAAGTTCTTGTCTTTGAGAACTTGATAAAATGATGCCTCGAGCTCGTCATATTGGAGGAGAGCATCTTCGAATAGCTTTACACCTTCAAATGAAGCAGCCAAGCTTTCCTGTTCACGGTCATTTCAATGAGTCGCGTACTCTTTACACACGACGCGTGACGCGCCTTAAGAATGAAGAAGGTGCAAAAGTTCCATCCAGGCATTTGTCTCTGGCTCTCCGAACGCTTCACTTCTTCTTCTCTTTGGGAAACTGCAGAATCAAAGGCGGACAACAGACCGTCTTTGATTTTGGAGATAAGGTCAGCCCAAGCGGTTGGATTATCGTGGCGACCCGTCCAAATTAGCTGTACACATCTGATGGGACATAAATCAGACAATAATGCAGAGATGATGCATACGAACCTGTCTCGTTTGTCGTGATTGAAGTCCGATCTCATTTTATCTAAAACGGATCCCTTCAACTGGAAGAAATTACCACTAGGCATCCTGGCATCGGGTCTGATGATATGCACAATCAACCACTCCTGGTTCTTCTGGCGGGAAACCTCCCTATACCAATCTTTTATTTGTCGTTTCACAACACTCTTGTAGGTTTCAAGATCGGCAGCCTTGAAAAGGGTGTCAGAACAAGGAATTCACATAGTTTTGATATTTACTTCACAAGTTACGATGTACATATTGAGGAGCGGTTTCTCTAGCAGCGTAACTGGGACTTGTGATGTGTGATCATCGCGCAACTTTTCCAGAGGCACCAAAGCGACCTCCAGTTCTTGTATGGTTCTTATGGACGGTCGCGAATGTGATTTCCAATGTATGTTGCGCAAGGGAAGTTGAGCCAGCAAAGCATCGTATACTTTGGGCCAGCTCTCGGAGGTGTGAAAGGACTGAGCAGCCGCATAAGTTACAAGGACCTGCCGACTTGACATGACGGCGCGAGTTAAAGCGTGACACGACTACAGCCAGCTTGCCCCATGCCAGAAGAGGCCGGCACATCGACTGCTGAAGTGCCCACCTTCAGGTCACTTGGCTTGATTGATCCACTGCTCGATGCACTTCAACAAGTGAACTACAAAACTCCCACTCCAATTCAAGTGCAAGTTCTCCCGCATGCTCTGGAAGGGCGGGATATAATAGGAGTGGCCTCTACAGGGTCGGGGAAAACGGCCGCTTTTGCTCTACCAATTCTACAGAAGCTGTGGGAAGAGCCCGAAGGACTTTTTGCATGTATACTTGCACCGACTCGTGAGTTAGCATATCAGATTTCCCAGCAATTCGAAGCTCTGGGATCAGGTATGGGGGTTCGGTGTGCAGTCATCGTTGGAGGAATGGATAAGGTTTCCCAGTCCGTGGCCTTGGCCAAAAGACCTCACATCATCGTAGCTACGCCAGGTCGTCTGATTGACCACCTGGAAAATACGAAAGGATTCAGTTTGAGAAAGATAAAATTCTTGGTAAGTGGTTCATTCTAGACGGCATAAGGCACGATGTCAATGGTTTCTTGTCAGGTTTTCGATGAAGCCGATCGACTGCTAGACATGGACTTTGGACCTGCGATCGATAAAATATTAAAAATCGTTCCAAAAGGGCGGACTACATACCTGTTCTCTGCAACGATGACAACAAAAGTAGCCAAATTACAACGGGCGAGTTTATCGAATCCCGTTCGAGTAGAAGTTTCGACAAAGTGCGTTAGGCTCTTTCTATCCATTGTTTACGGTCAACGTATCCTTCGACAGATATCAAACCGTCTCTACACTGTTGCAATATTATCTCTTCATACCACTAGTTGAAAAGGACGTTCACCTCATTTACCTTTGCAACTCTTTGGCTCAGAACTCCATCATAATTTTTACCAGAACTGTCAATGACGCAGCCCGGTTAGTTTGACGTATTTCGTTAGATTGTTGTCCTACTGAATCAGTCTCCTCAGGCTATCTATCATTCTTCGTACCCTGGGTTTCCCTGCAGTACCACTACATGGCCAACTCAGCCAGAGTCAACGTTTGGGAGCTCTAGGTAAGTTCAAAAGTGGTGGTCGCAGAGTCTTAGTGGCTACCGACATTGCTAGTCGGTAAGTGGTATATTCGGCTCGTTTTACGCGTGTCTAAGCGTGTGTACAGTGGTCTGGATATTCCCTCTGTCGATGTCGTCATCAACTTTGACATTCCGACACATTCAAAAGACTACATTCATCGTGTAGGTCGCACAGCGCGTGCGGGACGTGCGGGAAAGTCGATCACACTTGTTACACAATATGACGTCGAGCTTGTTCAACGTATTGAAAGTGTCGTAGGTAAAAAGATGGATCTTTGGCCGACAGATGATGAAGAGGTAGTATTGCTTAAGGAAAGGGTGGTTGAGGCTGGAAGAATTGCCGTGAATGAACTGAAGGAGCAGGGAGGGAAAGGCGGAAGCGGTCGCAAACGAAGACGGGAAGACGGCAAGAGCAAAGACGACGGAGATAGGGATGATGATATGGTAGAGGCAGGGATGCCAGCAAAGAGGATTAAAATGAAGGGTGGCCGATGACCACATTATGCGTTGTCCAAATACCAGTTGATAAACATAAGGTCGGAGCGAAGAACATATTTAATGCCATCGCGAACTGTTGATCCTTCGTGAAGCATACATTCTTGGCCGTGATTACAAGATAATTACCGAGATTAATTGAACGGGGAGGAGAGGCTAAAACATCATGATAGACAAACCGGTGGAGAAGAGCCGTGCCACGAGAAAGAGGAGCAGTGATGACCTCGCGAGGTTTGCCTCTTTGATCCTTATAAAAGAGTGTCTGGGAGGGGTAATGGGCCTAGATCTGGGTGTGGAATAAATCTCATACCTCTCCCCCTTGCACGCCATCTTGGATTCCAGTGAGGTAAACGAGGAGAGTCCATTCGGATGTCGCCCCCGTCGATCTGCTTCTCCTCTCTTCTTTGGAGGTGTAAGCTCGAGAGGAAGGGCGTCAATGAAATTGAGGACACGACAAGACAGACTTGGGTTGGCAGAAATATCTGGAAAAACGACAGGGCAGGTATTGGTTCTCGTTTTGCCGCCAGTGTTAGTTAATGTTGATGATGAATAGGACTGAAATGGTTAACCTAATAAGTGCCCCATGGCTTAGTTGGCTATAGCGTCCGACTGTTATTATTACCTAGCCGCAATCGGAAGGTCGAGAGTTCGAGCCTCTCTGGGGCAGTTTTTTGTTGTCAAAAGGAAATAAATAAATAATCTATTCAAGTAGTAAAAAGCGTCACCTGAGCGATTCGAACACTCGCGGGCAGAGCCCAACCGCTCACCTACCCAGTAAGTAGCAGGCGATCCCGTTAACCACTCCGGCAAAGTGACGATGAAATTTGTTCTGTACTGGGACATATATGATAACAGTACACTGATTGATTGCCGTGTAGCTACATGCTAGAACGACTTTCATTCAATTCCGAGACAAGTCGCCTATAAATTCACCGATGTAGGCAACGAGCGCATCCGTCTGCTCCTCAGTTATAGCGTTATACAGCGACACACGAATACCTGAGGACCAACATTAGAAGCTACATCATCAAGAAAGCGAGTTACTTACCTCCAACAGACCTAACAAAGAGAATCGTATTATTATACGTTAACAGTTACCGTCAATGTAAATACGACTCACCGATGACCTTTTAGTCCTTTCATCCCCCGTTGCTCAGCGCCGGACAAAAACCTCGCCTCCGCTCCTTCTCCAATAACATCAAACACAATATTCATCCAGCTCCCACTCCCGCTCTTCACCTTACCACGCAACACACCCCTGGCCTCGCCTTCCTTTAACACAGCATACACCTTCTCTGCCTTCCTCTTATTAACTGCAGCGTAATATTCTGGCCCACCCAACTCCTTCATTCTCTGCAGGACCAAGCCAGAAATGTACATCGACAGGACCGAGGGCGTGTTGTACAGGCTTCCAGAATCAGCCAGGGTTTTGTAGGCCATCGTCAATGGCACAGGCGTAGCTCCCAATCTAGCAGCGGCGTCAACATCGACGATACAGTCTTTACGAACGATGAGAATTGTCAGACCCGCAGGTCCGATGTTTTTCTGTGCTCCAGCGAATATAACCGCGTGATCAGCAAGGTGAGGTATACGACGGGACATGAACGACGACGAATAGTCCCCTACCAGGGGCAAGAGCCTTTTTGGGGAGAGAAGGTGGAACGGAAAAGCGGTTGCTGACGATTCTTCCGAGGAGAACTCGACACCATCAACGGTCTCGTTTTCGCAATAATAAATCAATGCGGGGTCAGTCGAAAAACCGTACAGGTCGTGAGCGGGAATGCTATCGAATGTCTTTCCGTCGGTTGACGATTTGCGCGAATCAACGACGACATTGATTTTCCCCCCAGCCAGTCTTCTCCCCTCCTCAGCCGCCTTTTTACTCCATGAGCCAGTGATCACATAGTCCATGGAGCGGTCCTCATCACTGAAACAAGGATGGAGCAATCGATGTCGTGCAAGCAGGTTTAATACTACGGCAGAGAACTGGGCTGATCCGCCGCCTTGAGTGAATAAGATTGCATGGGTCGGAGGGACATCTAGCTGTGTACGGATAAGGGATTCGAGGTTGATGACAAAACTCGTGAATTCCTTGGAACGATGGGAAATCTCTCCGATACCAATGCCTGTATTGTTGAAATCTACGAGGCCTTTTGCAGCTTCTTTGAGCACAGATAAGGGTAGCGCAGATGGGCCTGCGCCAAAGTTGATAGCTCGTGCCATAGATGATGGAGTCGTTTTGTACAAGGTCATGACAAATGTAAATATTCATAACATAAGTATAAAAGTAGCTTTACGTTGCAAGCCGAAAACAAAATTGCTGCTGAGGATTAATGCTGGTTCGTACGTAAGATGGTCATGTAGATCTATAGATGCTGTTAACGTGCGAGGTGAATCACGAGGAGGCCGGACAATGATGTGGCGAGGGCGACGAGGATACGCAGTGCGGGGGGAATGGGTGTTCATCGTTGCGGGGGTCAAGAATGACAGGCATGAGGTTGTGAAAGCAGACTCGAGAAGGGTGAATTAAGGACAGAGGAGTACGTGGCCTGGAAGCAAAAGAATCGCTGGCGTGATGGACTTGGAAAGGAAACGGCGTCGGTTCAAACAAAGTGCAATTATAAAAGTGTTCGGCTTCGGAAGAAAGAGGACTAGAACGCGGTAAGATTTTATGGCGACGAATGGGTCCGGGTCCAGAAGGGTGGGCTTGATCTACAGGAATTTGAGAAAGATCTGCAATGTCCCAGTCACTAGAAAGGTCTGGAGAAGTCTCCAGGGCAGATATCCAAGGCAGATTATCGAAAAACGCGGGGGCACCAATGGGATCAAAGCGACACTCAGCTCGCGCACAGTGGCGGCGACGGCGTTGTGAATGATTAAGAGCGCTACGGCGCCTTAACGCATTACGAGACGAAGATTTCGAATTCTATGACACGAGATGGTTAGGGGCTGACTGACTTTTGCACAAATGTCAACTCACGAATGGAGATGAACGGTCTGCAAGAAGAATGGGGGACATAAGTCGAAAGGGACTCAACGTGGCGCGTGGGGGGACCGTGCGCTGTATAAGGAGGCTGTCAGGACATCGGTTGGAGCATAGAGGGCGATTATTTGGACGCACCGACTGAGAAAAATAGATAGATGATGACATGGAAGGCATTGTCGTTGATTCAGAGCGATTGGACGGTACTGCGCGCGGCTGGGGGGCCACAATGGGTGGCATTTGGAGAATGGTGGTTGCGGGGTAATAGTGATACAAACAATACAGAAATCGTGTGCGAGCTCAGAGTTGGACAATTAAGAATAATCAGGGAAAGTTATGGCTCATTGTCCACGTTTTCAGCGGAACAATGAAGAGGCAGTAGACGAGAGGACGCTGTAAAAGGAAGTTCGAGTCATTCACTGTAGCGCCACCCGCACACACTCAAGTCAAGTCAAGGATGTACAACATTAACCATTGTTTTTGTAGATAGCCGGGTAATGCGTAAGGATGGCGTAGACAAAAATGAGCAGTGACAAGATACATGAAATAAAACGAGAACAACTAATCAATTTCCTCCATCGCAGAAGTAGAAGCTCCTTCCAATGGTGGAGGTGCATCGTCGTTGGCCGCTGCAGCGGGCTCTGAACCCTCATCCTCGTCAACATCGAGACCAAGCCTGAAATAAATGACCAATTCAATCAGTAACAGGACGGTAAAGGTACTATAAAGTGCTTACGAGATCATACGATGAATCCGCTTCGCGAAAGACGTAGGCTCGTCGAGGGCAAACCCAGACGTAAGCAAAGCAGTCTCGAACAGAAGATATGTCAAGTCACGGACAGACTTGTCAGCTTTGTCCTCGGCAACTTTCCGCTTCAACTCCTTCACAATGGCATTATGAGGGTTGAGCTCCAGCGTCTTCTTCGACGCCATGTACGACGACATGGACGAGTCACGAAGAGCCTGCGCTTTCATGATACGCTCCATATTCGACGACCAACCAAATTGACCGGTGACGAGCACGCAAGGGGAGTCAGTGATACGGTTGGACACGATGACCTTCTCCACCTTGTCACCGAGTGCCTCCTTAACCGCTGTGCACAGATCGGTGAATTCAAGCGTCTCAGCCTCACGGACCTTCTTTTCCTCTTCTGTCTCCTCGAGCTCAAGGCCCTCCTTTGACACGCAAACTAATTTCTTCTCGTCGAACTCCTTGAGTTGAGTGATGGCGTATTCGTCGATGGGATCGACAAGGAGAAGAACTTCGAATCCCTTCTTCTTGAGCACTTCAAGGAAAGGTGAATCATGGACTGCGGCAAGCGATTCCCCAGTGAGGTAGTAAATCGATTTCTGAACTGCAGGCATGCGAGTGATGTAGTCTATCAAAGGTTGGTCAGCTGTGAACCGTTAGGAAAGAGGACAGCCTGATGCACCTTTCAGGGAGACTAGCTCCTCAGTCGATTTCGTGGAGTAGAAGCGCAAGAATTCAGCGAGCTTGCTTCGATTCTGTGCGTCCTCGTGGATACCGAGCTTCAAGTTCTTGCCGAATGCCTCGTAAAACTTCTTGAAGTTATCTTTATCCTCTGCAATCTCGCTAAAAAGATCCATGCACTTCTTCACGATGTTCTTGCGAATGACCTTGAGGATTTTGTTTTGCTGAAGGGTCTCACGCGAAATGTTGAGAGGGAGATCCTCGGAGTCAACAATACCCTTGACGAAGTTGAGGTACTCGGGAATGAGATCCTCGCAGTCGTCCATGATGAAGACTCGACGGACATAAAGCTTGATGTTATTGCGCTTCTTCTTGGTCTCGAAGAGATCAAAGGGTGCTCTGAACATCGATAAGCCAAGAACAAACAACGCTCATGATGGACAACACACCGTTTGGGAACGAAAAGGATGGCTTTAAACTCGAGCTGACCCTCAACGGAGAAGTGCTTGACAGCGAGATGCTCTTCCCAATCATTCGACAAGCTCTTGTAAAAGGCACCATATTCGTCAGATGTTATATCTGTAGGATTACGAGTCCAAATGGGCTTCGTCTTGTTAAGTTCTTCGTTCGTCGTCTCCTGCTCCTTGATTTTCTTCGTCTTCTTGTCTTTGGGCTTCTCCTCCTCGTCCTCTACCTCCTCAATTTTTGGCTTCTCTGCCTCGTCCTTGTCTTCTTCCTCTTCATCGTCCTCTACCTCCTACCACGCGCCACCATTAACACATTGAAAATGCAACAAATAAATGAAACGAACCTTCTCAACCTCCTTTGTCACGGCAAGTTGAATGGGATAGGAAATGAATTCCGAGTGCTTCTTGACAATCTCCTTGATCTTTTTCTCTTCCAAATACTCAAGTTGATCCTCCTTGAGATACAGACGGAGTTCAGTTCCACGACCCAGGGAGGGGTTGACGGTGTCCGGAGTAATAGTGAAAGTGCCACCGGCAGCAGACTCCCAGATGTACTGTTCATCGTCATTGTGTTTTGAGATGACTTGGACACGCTCGGCAACGAGGTATGCGGAGTAGAAACCGACACCAAATTGACCAATCATGGAAATATCAGCACCGGAGCTCAAAGCCTCCATGAAGCCCTATCAGATGAAGCATAAGCGAGTACATGCAAAGTAAAAAGACAAAGAACATACCTTTGTACCGGACTTGGCGATGGTACCCAGGTTGTTAACCAGGTCAGCTTTTGTCATACCGACACCAGTATCACGGATGGTGAGGAGTTTGTTCTCCTTGTCAGGAACTATACGTATGTAAAGCTCCTTCTCGGTCTCTAGGACCGACTTGTCGGTGAGGGAAGCATAACGAATTTTATCGAGAGCATCGGAACCGTTGGAGATCAATTCACGAAGGAAAATCTCTTTGTTGGAGTAAAAGGTGTCTGAACGTTGATCGACGATTAGAACGCGTACGACAACAAATGTGAAAAATGAGTGTACTGATGATCAAGTCGAGCAACTGGCTGATTTCCGCCTGGAACCCAAAGCTTTCTGTAGCCATTTTGAGCTGTAGGTGAATTGAGAACGCGACACGATGGAGTGAAGAACTACGTCGTATACACTCACAAGATGATGTGATGAGGACGATGAGATGCAATGTCAAGGGCAATGAGGTTTGCGCGTTTTTTCGGCTTTCTTATAACGAAACGACAAGTCTTCCAGAAAGTTCGACACGTCCTCTCACGAACCCTATATTATTTTCCCACGGTCCCTCATTGAACCAGAAGGTTCCATGACCTGCCTTTCTGGACATTGTGGCGTACGTTCAAATAAATAATTGAGGACTCGACCTTGGCTCAGATACCAAGCCTCTCCTCCCGCTAACCTGACCTTTCAATAACTCGACCATTGCCTTCATTTCCTCAACCTCATCCCTCAGATCCGCATTTTCTTCACGAAGCTTGCTGTTCGCCTTTGTCAATGTCAGCTTTTCAGCTGCAAATGCTGCCATCTGAGCAGCTGGCATTTGTCGTGAAGCATCGCTTTTCCTGTGCGCCAAGGATAAACGAGCTTCTAGTGCTTGTATTTGCCGCCGGTAGCCACTAGCCGAGGAAATCTTAAACACCAATCCTCGGCGAGAATGAAATCTCTTACCGCCCATTCTCCTCTAGTTCTGCTTGAGTGTTTTCGTAGCTTTCAAGACGCATCTGCATCTGTCTATACTCGCCTTTCATGAGATCAATAATCTCCGCTCGTTCGTTGAACTTCCCAAAATCTTCTTCCCTGTTGCCAGAATATATCAATGCCACATCGACCGTAAAGTAAATGCATACCAGAGACGCTGGATTTTGACATGCTGTTCAATTTGCCGCTCATAGTCCCGTAGCCTGTCAATTTTGGGCTGGACCTCCTTCTTCTGTGTCTGAAGTTCAAAGACTTCTCTGGTAGCGTCTGCCAGGAGTTTCCCTTGAGCTGCGAAGCGAGCCTGTTCACATTCAGTATGTGACTGCAATAGCAAAGATCACGACACACACCTGAGCTTCCTTCTCAGCCGTTCGAAGAGTAGTGGCTTCGGAAATCCATGCCTTTTTCTCCTCTCGAAACTCACGTAATTTCTTTTGTAATTCGGTGTTCCAGTCAGCATATTTATTTTTCGCCGAGGAAGCCTGTTCCTTCTGGTCCTTCAACTCTCTTTCGAGACCAAGAACTTGTGCTCGATATTTACGAAGTTTATTGAACTAAAGAAAACACGTCCACGCCCGTGATTGACCCATGGACTGATCCAAGAACAACGTAAACGACGTACCAACCCTTGATGCTCAGCCTCTGCATTTTTCGACAGGATGCGGTTTTGGTAGAGTCGTCCTATGTGTTTCACGTTCTCTTTGGAGAGCCAAAGCTCGAAGTTGAGTTCATTTCGCAATAACAGTACCTCTCGTTGCAACCCAGATATTGTCTGAACGACATGAGATGGTATTTCGCCATCTGATGAGGAGGACAATTCTTGCGGCAAGGATGTCTTGCCTTTTGAAGGCGTAGTACGGGTGACTGTAAAGAGTGTCGATGGCCATGGAGATGACGGTCTGAGAATCTCGACATCTAGATTTGACTTGAGCGCTACCGAAGTTGCTATCATATCCTGAAGAGATATATGTGGCCGACTCGAGGTCAGCGTCATGATACGTGTCGTGGAGTCCGCACTACTTTGTTCATCATTGAGCAGAATACCTGGTGTGGTCTTGACGCTTTCTATGTAAGGCTTGGCATCCTCTTTGTGTCTTTCACGCAAACCCACGGCTGCGTTTCGAGCGTCGAACATCATTGATTCGCTGATTATTCGAGGGACGTCGTATTCTGCCCATAGATCCGGTTGAGTTAAATGTGCCTCAACATCACACCAGATGATCGACGGATGGCAAATGTGACCTTGGAGGAAGGGCTGGAAGCCGGCATCTCGTGAGTTATAACTTGAACAGCTAGCGCATACATTTACCTCGCTTTTATTTCGAATTTCTTCGTCATCTAGAGCTTCGTTCCAGCTGACGGTGTAAGGACTTTCCAGAGAGCTACTGGTAAGATACCTCACTGGACCACGTAAGAACCTGAGGACATTGCACGGGAAGAGGTAATACAATATTGTGAAATATGGGCGCGGTGAAGGAGCTGATAACGCCGTTACATCGAATGTCGATTCAAGGTGTTGCCAATCAAGATCAGGACGAATGTGAAGCGTACGAGTGCCTCGGCCCTCTGCAACCTCCGTATCGGCAAGGACGTCGATATCCTGCGAAGTAGCGTCAAGTGGGCCAGCAGCCGCCTTCCAGCACATGAATCTCGACAAAATTGCCAGAAGTTGTGGAAGCATGCGTTTGAGGTCCGCGCATGCGTGAACAGCAAATATCGGAAGTAGTTTTACGAGTAAAGTGAGACCAATAGTGCACACAGTGGAGGAGTTATCTAGGAGGACGGAAAACAAGAGTCTCTTCATGAGCGGATGGGTCGCCAGAAGGGCTGCTGGAGAAGAGAATGATTGCTTCGACGTATATATATTGAGTAGTATTAGCAGCTGAAGACGTGAGGAAGGTATTTGAAATGAGTTGTGTACTTCGGTCAAAAGATCCTGGAACGTAAAAGACGGTTAGCTTTCCTTGGTTTGCATCTGCGGGGTAGACTCACTTGAGGGTGTTCAGCCCCGAATTTGAGCAGAACGTCTTCCAAGTTTGATTTCCAGCATGTCTTCTTGTCTCTTTGGCCCTCGTCTAGTTTTTCCCACTCCAGAACATCAATACCGGATCCATCATTAAAGGCATCCAGTAGATATAGGTCAAGAAGATGTCGTCGAAATCCTTCGACTTTCTCAGCATTGCTTTCGTTCGGTGTATGCAGCGCCGATATAATAAGTTCCTTGGCATGATTTACTGCAGCCGTTGGCAGTTTTGGCTCTCGCAGGGCAGGCCGGAGAACAAGATCATGCCAAGTTGAGATTATGGAAGTCGGTGAAAGAACGACGCAAAGGTGGTAGAGGACTGCCAAAAAAACTTCTGTTTGATATAATGAAGAATGGGCGACGACATCTTGATGTATAGCCTGTAGCTCCGACTCTAGCTGGGACAGCGGTGTCCCCGACTCAGTAGATGAAGAGCATTCCACAACGAAATCGTCGACTAGGAGAAGCAATTCAGCCAATAACACAGCATCTGGGAGTGCTTCCAGCACAGACCGAACTTGACGTGAAAGTGTGGACATGTCAGTGAGCGTGGGTTTCACGGTAACTTGAATGTCGATTTTGGCACGATGCTGGCTACTTCAGCGTTTCAGCTTGTTCAGACTTGATTTTGTATTCCAGATTGTAACACCCAACTTGAAGAGCATATATATTTATTGCGTTTTTCCATTGCAACTTGAACTGGTCGGCTCACTCAGGCTGGTGTTCGTCGGCGGTAGTCACGTGGCTTGGTTGGTAGATATTTGGGCAGAGAAAATTTCATCCTCACCCTCATAGCAAAAAAGTACGGTGAGATTGTATCCGACAGGGAGGGAAACGGTTTCATATTTGAAAAAAATCCAGACATGTCGGCCACCATCGAAGAAGTTCACTCGGACCACTCTGAACATGATCATGAGCACGATCATGAGCATGAGCATGAACACGAGGAGGATCCTACATCTGCTGCAGCTCTGGACAAAATCCAGTCGCGTTCAGAGCGAAAGGCAAGGAAGGCTCTCCTTGGCCTTGGTCTCAAGAAGGTCCCAAATATCACCCGAGTGACCTTGAGGAGACCCAAGAACGTACGTCCTGATGTATTTGTGTGACTACGTGAGGTGTTGACTCAAGAAATGTAGGTTCTTTTCGTCCTCGCGTCTCCTGATGTCTACAAGTCGCCCAACAGCGACTGCTACATCGTCTTTGGTGAAGCCAAGGTATCAATGACATCTGTTGACGCTGTCGTTCACCATCTAACAGATTGCAGATTGAGGATATGAACTCCCAAGCTCAGCTTTCCGCTGCTCAACAACTTGGATCAGGTGGTGGTGGTGGCGCCGCTAGCCTAGAGAACTCAGGTGTTGGCGGAGAGGACGATGATGACGACGACATTCCCGAACTCGAGGCCCCCGATGAAGAGGGACCTATCGATGAGACGGGCGTAGATCCGAAAGATGTTGACCTTGTAATGGCTCAGGTTCGTTTTTCTCCCTGATCTTGTCTTTACTCTACTTCATCGCCGATTTACGTAGGTGGGTTGTTCTCGCGCAAAGGCAGTTCGCGTACTAAAAGAGAGCGGAGGAGATTTGATCAATGCTAGTACGTAATGCGAGTTATCCGTAATCTATGTATACTGAATCTTGTTGCAGTCATGGCTGCGAGCGAATAATCCTTTCATGTATCACATTTCAATTAATTCGAGTTAACTACCTACGGTATAAGCGTAAGGTTTGGCATCAACACTCCCAACGTTGCAGTTCTACGTAATAATTGGATCTCTCCCATCCGTCTTGCACGATTGTCACTCCCCTCGTTTTGATACCTGCACTGTCGACTGTCTCATGTGATGGCAGACCGACTTTCAGTCCGAGTTCGGTCACAGCCCTAGACGCCAAGTCTACAAGTTCGCCCTGGGCAAACATATGATAGTACCGATTGACAATATCTGGTGCCTCGATCTGCTCGGCCTCGGTTGTCCTGTCTGACTTGGGCTTCTCCACAGTTTGCTGAGACAGTACCCATGGCACGAACACATCTTGGCCTGTCCTACTCTCCGCTCCTTGCGCATGATCATCGGTCGGAATTCTTCGTTTCGAGAATTCGTCCTGCTCAATAGCCCACACATAGATCAAGACACGACCATGTGCGGGTGATACGTATTGAATCAGACGCTATCAAAAATCATTGTGCATTGTGCTCATCCAAAGGGAGGGGGCCCACCTTGATGGCCAGCTCGCGACGCTCATGCGTGGCTAGGTGATGTATTGTTGCAATCGAAATAGCATAGTCCTAGCGCACCGTAGTCCAGTTAGAATTTTTTTAACGCCAAAGATAGCTCACGAATGCCCCAGGCCTCCAGCCATGTCCAAGAACGTCACCTCGTACCACCTCCCTAACCGCCTCACCACCACCGCCTGCAGTCCTCGCAATATGCAACAAATTTCGACTTCTATCGAGGCCGATCGTCCACAATCCCCCAGGCCTCTCGAGGGGGAATGGCAGGTATTTTCCATTGCCAGTGCCAGAATCCAATCCCACCCATCCTGTTGGAAGTCTTGAAAGGAATTGAGCGATAATAGGCCATGGCTAGGGTGCGATAAATCGCTATATATAGTCAAGCGTAGGCTGGGTTGGACGCACTTTGTAACGAGTAGAAGAAAAATGGGATGCTATACGATCATATACTTCGTGTACATGAGTGTCTTCATGGATTCGAGGATCACCAGTGATAACTGCTGTAGTCACACTACCGGCACGAACAGACATGGCGAAAAGCTGGTCATGCAAAAAAACTATTCACTCAGGCGCTTCATTGGACTGAAAGCACGATACAATATGATACGGGTGTGTGTTATATAAAGTGTGCAACTGCGAAGGACAAATACTTCGCTCAAATCCATCACAGAAAGCCCATTTCTTCGTCCAGCAGATCACGAAACCTACTTCCATCAAAAGGGGGGAAAGGGACAATTGTTGAAAGGTTGAAAGTGTCAATTGATTGACATAGATCACTGATTCTGGAGATTGGTCGTCGCAAGACCATCGAAAGATGATAAAGCTCACAGAATGGTTGATGCAGTCAAGTAACCCAGAGCAGCAAGATGTGAAGCAAGTTCCTCTTGATGGTTGTCCAGTAAAGTTGGATTTGGTACGACTAGGAGGGGCTTGCCCAGCCGTAACACGTCGAGTATGGTGCCCGAGCCTGTCTGGACTCAGCCTTGCATTTTCAAATGCGTAAGAAATACAGCAAACCTGCATGGCTGATGACTAGATCAGCGCGTTCATACTCTGTCTCCAGCGATGGTTTAAAGCGCCATATTACAATGTCTATGCCGTCTTTGGTAAAAGAGAAATTATTCAGCCCATTTGGCATTTTCACAACCTCAGATATTCCACATTGAATGACGAGGTTAGAGTAACCTTTCAGAAGTAAACGAGAAATAACTTGGCTTGAAAGGACAGCCTGGATGAGCGAGTCGAATCGTGTAGAGCCTACAGTGACAAAAGCGAGCATAGGAATGACTCGGACCTTATTAAAAGACAGTCACCATGGGTTATACACTTTGTGTGCTAGGTTTATTCTAATTTCTTCCTCCAAAGTACACTTTCAACTAATGAATGCTATATAGGATGCGGCACCATGGGCATCGCAGTCCTCTCTGGCGTGGTCGCCAGTTTGGACACGGAATCCAATAGTAATCGTCAGTTCCCCAAGTGGGAGTCCCATACTCCTGGGACAGTGACACCGACCGGCCCTCCAGACTCGTCTTTGCCATCACGCTTCATCGCGTGTGTGAGTCGGGAAGAAAGTGCAAAAAAACTGAGGCCGATCTTTAGCGATCTTGGGCCACTCGGGAGAACCGTGGAGGTCGTCGCTTCCGGAAACCTCAACGCTGTTCAGCAAGCAGATGTGGTGCTGCTTTGGTAAGTCATCTTGCAACACATATTCTAATATCTGACGTGTACATTTCCAGTTGCAAGCCACAGCAGGCGCACGTAATTCTTAGTGAGGAAGGGATCAAGCAGGCACTAGAAGGCAAACTCCTGATCAGTATTCTCGCGGGCGTGACAATATCTCAAATGTCTGCATGGGTCAGTCCCTCAACAAAAGTCGTGCGGGCTATGCCCAACACTCCTTGTAAAGTTCGTGTCTCACCTTGAGACATACATTCCCTTGATACCCACATCCCTTGAAAGATTCGTGAAGGCATGACTGTAGTCGGCATTCCACCTTCGTCGGATATCCCAGTAGATCGTTCCATCATCCTCAAGATTTTTTCTTCAATCGGCCGTTGCCGCTTCCTTGACGAGAAACACTTCGACGCTTGCACTGCCCTCTCGGGATCGGGTCCCGCATTCGCATGTATTTTCCTTGAGGCCATGGCAGACGGCGGTGTCATGATGGGTTTGCCTAGAGCAGAGGCTCTGGAATTGGCCGCTCAAAGTCAATGCCAAACTTACACTGACATGCATGTTATTGACAATTGGGAATGACAGCTTTGCAAGGTGCAGCTCGTATGGTTCTCCAAACTGGGGCACACCCGGCTCAAATAAAAGATACAGTCACCAGTCAGTGGTTCAGTTGCATGTGCGACACTCGATAGTTAACCAAACCCTTCTTCACAGCGCCGGGTGGCTGTACCATCGCAGGTTTGCTTGCATTGGAAGATGGCAGGGTGCGATCCACCATTGCTCGTGGGATACAAGTCGCTACTGAGCGTGCTAGTCAGCTCGGACAGCCGGCAAAGAACTGAGTAAAAAAATTACACTTGTACATAATACTGTACAATTTCGATCAAATCGTCACCCTCTGCGACGAAAATTTTGGCAAAAATTTTCGGCAGAAAAGGCTCAGAAAGGAAATTTGGCCAATTTTTGATGTGACATAATATACATTTTCGTCAAGCATTGATCAAAATTGTAATGTCAGTCAGAAATTTATCACCGTTTTATTAGAACCGCATACAAAATATTTTACGCGAGTAATCATGTCCCCTCACGGCTCTTCGAATCCCCATTCATCTGGAGGGCCGAAAAGAGTGCAGGCGATCAGACTCCACAGAGTCGTAATCAAAGTCATTATGGCTCCCATAAAATGAGAACGTGCGTGTCATGTTAGAACGCCGTCCAGAGTGTCGAGGAGCAAAGGCATGAGCGTAAAGAAGACCAAATGACAAAAGACAATGTGTAATTTATTAGCAAACTATAAGGCAACACATCAGAAGAAGAAAAAGTCAACAATGGCAAATGGCTCACCTTTTATGTACATTGACCTGAAATGAAAATATGTTTCTTGCGCCTTGGCCTTACTCGTCACCTAAGAGAGCCCCATAAAGGAATTGACTAGAAAGGCAACTGAATAGACGCAGGACCTCATTGGAATAAAGTCAATATTGCTCAGAAGAATGAGCGCCACTCCGTATTGAATACGCGAAGAGACGCTAAAGTGAAAGAGCTTTGGTGGATACTTATATGATCGGAGCGAGATGATGTCAAGAAGTATAGAATCGTGTAGGTATGCACAGAAGACCTGGACAGAGTCCGTCAGATGGTGGATACATAATGGAGAAGGCGACAGACCATGAAAATAACGAAACACTAGCGGTCTGAACGGAGTGCGGATGAGGAAACAGATGACAAGGAAAATGAAGGAGACGTACAAAACTCGTGGGTGTCATCCGACCTCTTTATCGTTTGCTGTTGTAGTAGGAAGAAAAAAGTTGATATAGACAGCCAAACAATGTACCAAATAACTTACTTTCCACGCCTCCTCAAAGTCGATGGGTAAAATTACGTACCGATTCTTCCGGACGGCTACAATGACGATTGCAATCATCAGGAATGATAAATTTGGGAAAGGTGATCATCACCTTGGAGGCCAGCAGCTTGAACGATTGACGCAATTTCCGCAGACGACAGCCGATCAGGTCGAGAGACATCTGCTGAACTATGAACAACAGAGGGAATAAAGTATTGGAAATAACGTACAATCTTCTAAGTCAACATCTGGTCCAAGGTTCATTTTTCCGGTGACTGTCTGGAAAATGAGCCGCTTTTCACGACGTGATGGGAGTGGGAACTCGATTTTTCTGTCTAGACGACCAGGACGAAGCAACGCGGGATCAAGAGTATCCGCACGATTCGTAGCCATAATGACCTCACGTGCATATCAATATCGTCGAAACGTAGACGTTGGTGTTTGCTCACCTTGACATTGCTGCCCTGGTCAAATCCATCCATCTGGTTAAGAAGCTCAAGCAAAATACGCTGCACCTCTCGGTCAGCACCTGTTTGGGCATCAAATCGTTTTGTAGCAATAGCATCAATCTCGTCAATGAAAATAATAGCAGGTGCGTTCTCTCGTGCCAGGCGGAAGACATCGCGGACCATCCGTGGACCTTCTCCCAGATACTTTTGCACAAATTCGCTTCCGACTACACGGATGAAAGCGGCAGTGGTGTGGTGTGCAACGGCCTTTACAAGCATAGTCTTTCCGGTACCTGCGAAAAAAAGAGTCATCACCAACCTGCGGTACGAACGTCTGACAAGCCTACCTGGTGGGCCATATAGCAGTACACCGCGCGGCGGGTCGATGCCAATTTTCTTGTACAAATCAAAGTGAGTCAATGGAAGTTCTACAGCCTCTCGAATCTCCTGCTTCTGTGCATCCATCCCTCCAACATCTTGATAGGCAACATCTGGTTTCTCTTCCTTCCCGAGCATAGCAATAGCAGAGTCCGCTTCTGGCGGCAGAATGTCCACAAGCGCATTCGAATGCCGGTGGAGAGCAACAGACGATGAAGGCTTTAGGAGTTCCCGATCGAGGGTAGACAGAATGCGAACGACATAGTTGGAGCCGGTGGTTGAGCCTACGATACCGGTATGTTGGTCTATGGGTTCAAGGAACTGGCCAATTACGAGAGGCACAGATTGGATTCGCTTGACTTCTTCTTGTGCGCGGATCAGCTCGCGCTTGAGATTTGCCTGTTCGTCTTTGATGTAGCTTTCTTGTATCTCCAGCATTTCTAGGTGCCGGGCTAGTTTCTTGTACGTGATGTACAAGTCCTCTTCTTGTAACTCCTGGTACAGGGCTGCTTTATCGGACAAGACTGACTCGAAAGTCGGTTCCTATAAAAGCAATGAGACTTATAAAACAAAAAGATTGCCCTCAAAAGCTACCTGTTTCTGTATTTCGATGCCTATTTCATCCATGACTATAGTGCTGTCGATGTAGTCGCGTCTTGGCCGCGTCACCCGTGAGAATTTTCAAGTTTTGCGCTTGACTTTTTGGCAGCATGGCTCATGTTGTCTCGCCTTTAGACCAGCCTTCCAACTACAAAGATTCGCAGACACGCGTAGATCGTCAAAAACAAAATGAACTGCTCGCAAAATCAACCACACTTTACGTAGGTTCTCCGTTGTCAGGTTTTCAACCAGTATTCATTGTCGCAAAGATCGGTAATTTGAGTTTTTACACAACCGAGGAACAAATATACGAGCTATTCACGAAATGCGCCAGCCCAGAAGATGGAGGCGGTATAAAGAGAATCATCATGGGTCTTGATCGGAATACCAGGTCGGCTTTCATTTATCTTTCGTAAAGTTGTAGAAAGCCTGATGGTATCGTCCACCCTATGAGTGATGTAGAACACCCTGTGGTTTTTGTTTCGTAGAGTACTACACCCATGCGGAAGCTCTAGCTAGTATGCGATATGTCAGCGGGACGAAACTCGACGAGCGGATCATTCGTTGTGATTTGGACTTGGGGTACAAAGAAGGTCGGCAGTTCGGTAGAGGCAAAAGCGGTGGTCAAGTGTGTCTATATTCTCCGTTACGCGTTGGGTTTGAGGCTTGATTTTTTACTTCTTAGGTCAGAGATGAGCACCGGCAGGATTATGACCCTGGTCGCGGAGGATGGGGTGCCCAGGCGCAGAGACTTGAGATCGAGAGAAGAAGGGAAGTGGAGGAACGGTATGCTGATGCGCAAGACGGTCCTGGGGCCGTTGCAGGAGGTGGAGGTGACTGGAAGGAAGCGGAGGCTGGCGTGGATGGAAAACTCAAGCGTGGGCGATCACCTGAAGATGAAGGGGACAACACCCGAACGGTTCGTTTGGCCCTTGCCGTCCTTCCGCTTGAGTAATAACTGGGTATTTTTCAGGGCGGGCACCGGACACGAATGGACGATGACATCGAGTCAGAGAGAATGTAAATTTATGCTGGTTGTACGCTATGTAAAATTTCCTCCTTTCGTTGGTTGGACTCCGGTGGTCATTCCGTCTCAACGTCCAGTATTAACTGAACTAATAAACTACACGCGCTCGTATCTGGTATTTCTGGCCCCAAATCTCAGGCTCAAGATAGGTCATGTGTAATAATCGCACCAAGCGATGAGCTTCTGACACTGACGCCAATCGAACAAGAAATCGCGAGACCATGGTATACCGTTTTTCAGCCCTGCGGATATAAGTTCGTCAGTTATGGAAATAAGTAGCGCGCTGAGCGGTCTCACCCCTCAACTTTCACGACCTCCTGCCTGCCCCCTTCCGACCCCGCCAGCCCGAAGCCCTTCAAAAGCTCCCTCACACCATCACTCACCATTTTCCCTGGCAAACCCCACAAAACCACGTTCCTCCCTGAGTTCAGCATCCCAGCATGTGGACCATTTCCGCTGATCACACCCCGCTCCGCTGCCTCTGAGCGACCTTTGACACCTCTTGTGCGCATGGGCGGTGCTGTGCTTGGTGCCCTGCTAGCCTGGGCGAATACCGGTACACCTGCGAGTGTTAGATTTCGAAGTGCGTTCAGGTTGTGATAGAGGTAGTCAGTGTGTGTTAAGGTGAGAAATGCACGGCCGGATGGTAGGAATCGGACGTAGTCGATGGCCACTATGAATGTCCGAAAATGATTTTGAGTTGTGGTTCCCAATATAATCAGAACTTACCATCGGAGACACCTTGTACTTGAGCCCGAAGAACAGCCCTCCTTATGTCTGAAGGGAGCGCTGTGCGAGGTAGACTCCGCAGCTGTATGTGGGTCCGAGGCTCGGCTGTTCGAATAATGTAATTAAACGTATAGAATATATCAGAAAGACAAAGCGATACTTTACATTTCCAACGGGCAGCACCTCGAGCAACCGTACTCATACTATTTGCTGGACTCCGGAAGAGTCACAATGTCACGAGGTGACGGGCTAAACCACCAGTATGTCTTCCAGGGGTGACCATCGAAGGCGCGACAGAAGCTGGGAAAGAGATGATAGAGACCGTGATAGAGACCGCTATGCAAGAGGTGGCCGTAGTGGACCAGGTGGTGGTGGTGGGCGACGAAGACCCAGCCGAAGCCGCTCTCGAAGCCCTCCCCGTAGAGGGGACAGGGATCATCGGGGTGCAGGTGCGTTGCATTCTTATGCAATCGCTTCGTTACACGAAAATTCTTTCTTTTTGTCAGATCGACGTGATCTTGGGAAGGACAGGGAAGATGGTAGAAGGGACAGAGAAAGGAGAGATCATAGGAGAGATTATGGTCGAGAACGTGATCGCGATGACAAGAGGGATGCAGACAGTAATAGAGAGCGGGACAGCAAACAAAACCGGGGACTACGACCGAGGGAACCTGACGCGAGATTTGAGGAGCGTGGTGGAGCGAAGGACATGAGCGAACAACCCCTCCGGCCAGGTGTGTCCTCTCTAAACGTTTGGGTATTTTTTGTTCTCATTTCGACTATGAGACGTAGAGCCATCTGCACATTCTGTACACAAAAGACCAAATCTAGATCCTGATGCTACTGCCAAAGAAGTCGAGGAAGAGGGCGAAGCTATTGAAGCTACGAACGAAAGTGACGCCGAGATGATGGGTATGATGGGTATGACTGGGTTTGGGACGACCAAGGTAGGCCTTTCCAACTTGTACTTGATGCAGTCGTAATCGGTGTGTGCAGGGAAAACCTGTCGAGGGAAACCAAGAAGGCGGTGTAAATGTTAAAAAGATGAGGACATGGCGACAGTATATGAATAGGTGTGACCACGTCTTCCTCCTTTTCGGTGACTGGATTTTTTTTGACACTCTTGTTCTTGTGCGAATAGACGTGGAGGATTCAACAGGTCCGTGTTTCCGTTCCAGTTGTTCTCAAAAACTCAATTGTGCTGTCCAACCAGGCCACTTGATAAAATCAAGTAATGACTTGCTCTGACCTTTTCAGTTAAGTTGTCCGGCAATTTCATGTTCACTATACACGCATGAGCAGAGGTGTCGGTCGACCAAAGAGCACACCAAGATACTGGAGGAATGCAGACTTTCCCTACCATCTAATCGCAATACAAATATTCGATAAGGAACTGGTACAAGGCGTTATGAAACCGAAATAATAAGAAAAGTGACAAAAGAAACGTAGCGTGATGCTGGTGTCTGAACAGAAGACAATGCAGTACTAAATCAAATGAATCGAGCACTGAGCGCCAACTACTTCTCTGACAAGCCCAAGCTTAGAACCCGTGCAGCTTGAGGGTAGTCTTCGGAATACCCTCATCCGTGAGGAAGTTGGATATCTTGAGACGTTGATCACCTTGAAGCTGGATGACTTGACCCATCTCCTCGTCTTCAACGAGGGTACCATTGCAGGCAAATTCCTGTCAATCATACGTTGGACATGAACGTAGGCAGATGGATACGGTTGCACTACCTTCTTGAAAGCCTTCAGGAGTTTCTTGGCGTCGTATTCTGTGCATCCGATCCTCGTCAGCAAGGGCAGGTGCATGACAAAAGGAAACTCGCCCTTGGGCAATCCCTGCAACGTGGTCAAAGTCTTCCTCCCATTCCTCTGCTGGATACGAATATGGATGTAGTTCTGCTGAGAACCGACGTCGTTGTTCGACCCAAGGGGGTCTCCCTCATCGGCAAAGGGATCTGTGCAAACAACAGTAAGAGCGCTTTCAGATCGATAAGATTGCAGTCAGTTAGATGATAGATACCGAAGGAAGTGAGGTTCTGCACGCTCATGCGATAGAAAAGGCGAGTACAAAAGTGACTGAGTGGGGGTTGTTTTATTATACGAAGACAAGACGGGTGACAGTTGAGCTTGAGGGACGAGTTGAAACAAGCTTGAGCCTTATAACCGAAATCTAACGTAAGCAGCGTTATCCAGCCGCCGTCATGGTCGAAGCGAAAACCAAAAGGAAACCGCCATCTTTCCACCATTTACCCATTAATCGAGGTTCGTCTTTGCAGAATTTTCCATCAGTAGCTCACCCGACCTGTTTTGGCTGCAGCAAAAAAGTTGAAGCAGACTTGGGTCCAGAATACAAAGATAAAGAGTAAATGGAAGGCAGAGAAAAGGAAGCAGGCTCACGGAGATTTGCCTTCGCTGGCGGCTGAAGAAAACGAAGATAGGAATGAGGTGTTCGATGAAACTGCACGCAAATCTACACTGAACCCTTCCCGAGTCCGTTGTGACGAGCCTAATCATGCCCGGAGGGTAATTGAGACTTCGATTCAGCCTTCAGGTTTACGCGATCTCGCCAGAGAGGCCTATTCGCCGTCTTCACTACATACCTACCGTTCAGATCCCCTAAATCGCAGAGGCGGCCGTGGTGGGAGAGGACAGGGAGGAAGAGGAAGGAATGACCCAGGGGAAAGACGAGGTCAACCCAATATGAAGTTGCGAATGAGTGCAATGCTGGAGAAAATAAAGCAGGATTTTACGTGACGATTACTCCCGTATCAAATATGTCGTAAACGTACTTGTAAACAACTTACACAAGGTTTCACCACCGTTTACCCCTTGTTCTCCTTGTCATCGTTGTCATCAATCATCATGCCATTACTACCTGCCCCAGCGTCCTCCGAAGCTTTCACAAACCGCTGCTCCAAACTCCCAAGGAACGGCCGCGACCTTGCAGTAGTCACCGAAGTTATCGCCGTTGGATGATCACTCATATGCCCCGGGCTTGGATCATCCAATTCGTCCACCAGCCCAAGCGCCTTTCCGGAGGACCCAGCTGCTGCAACACTCACGACCGCACTGAGAGCTAATGGCGAAGGCGGCGGACTACGGGATTTGGACCGTCGTGCATCGTCATGGAGGAAAGGAATGGGTGAGAATAAAGGCGTCGTGGGAGCTGTCTGAGGGGTACCCATGGGCATGGCTAATTTAATGCTTGAGTCCCGATCCTTTTCAGATAAAGGCGGGAACGCATCCGTTGTGGAGGTGAGAAGGAGGGATTTCTCGACAGCACGAAGATATTTTCCGACAGAGTTGTAGTTTTGCTTGGGCCGGAGGCTGAGTTCGCATACGCGTTGGATAGTGAATGGCGGATATCTGGAATGTTTGGAGTATGAATACGAGAGACGATGATCTGATAAGAGAACCCACTCATCAAAACCCTGAAGTAGGGAATATATATAATTCTTCATTTCGGTAGTTTGCTCCTCGTTCATGTAGCTTATTGGAGCTTCATTGATGTTTGTTTCATTGCGTTTGCGAGGTGGGAAAGGGGGTAATTTAAGGCCTCCGGAGGCGAGAGGTTGTGGTGAAAAGGGACGGGGCGTCCGAGTCGGAGGTGACCGCCCAGCTTCTGACAAAAACATAGACACATTCTGCAATCCATGTAGAGATCCTCGCAGGTGAATGATGCATCTACATACCTTGTCGATCTTGTACTTGATTATATCTCGCAGTTTCGTCCATTCTGTGCTGTATTTTTCGTTCAATAAGGTAGTCAAATCAGCATGCAACACCAACAACGTACTGTACGACATCGGTGGATGCGATTTGGTCTAAGATATTATCGTAATCTGCGAACTCGACACATTCAACCATGGACACGATATTGTTTAGTGTGTGGTTTACCTGCAACCCACTCGAGACGACTCATGTTTGTTTGCTGTGGCAGTCTGAGCCGGCGGAACACGTCCACGACTCGGATATACTTACCGCCAGTCATTTTCTTTGACCAACTTGAAGCTAGCAACGGTTCTCAACAATTTTCAGGGCATGAGCAATATTTTTCACAGAGGGGCACTATCGGGGCGAGATAGACCCAATCTAACGACTAGACGACGGAAACTCTTGTGGTCATATGCACCCGACTGGTAGTGATTCAAGTTATAACCCTGCAAAAATATTTTGTTGACGTCTTCTCGTAGGATATTGACTATTGTGCTAGCGTCAGTATTTCATTCTCTCTGATCAAACAGAAAGTTTACAATCGTTCAAGGGCCATATTTTTCTCCCTGAACAAGGTGCCAGGGTTTCGGCGATCATTTTCATTGTCTGATACATCGTGAGTACAGGTTTCTCTTTTCCCCAGGACTTGTACTAAACCGTCTCGGTTTTGAGATTACGCCATACGTGAGACTGCCTGTTTTGTGATACTTCCTCCGGGACTAAATTGTGATCTGTAGCTATGCCCTGAAGGAGCGTGTGCCTGTAAGGGGCCTATTTTCACCTTTGAGCTATGAGTTAACCTTAATACGTAGGACATAGCACTATATTTCATCTGCTTTGTCGCGCCGTTAGTTCTCCAGCCCATCATCAACCTCTTTACCATTCGTTCGTGGTGGGACTTCCACAATGGCACTTTGGGGTGTCAGCTCTCCATTTTTTTCATTCTCTGCATCTACGGACTCACGTCTGTGTCTAGTGATTCTTGGACTCGCTCTCACGGGCGCCATAACACAATTCTCCAAAATCACGGTCGGCCGTCCTCGCCCTGGTAAATTATTTTATCAGTGTCGTGTCATTGGCTGAGTATTATGGCTCAGATATTATCGATCGCTGCATCCCCATTCCAGGATCTCTTGATCCCACGTATGGCCTGTCAACTTCCGCCATTTGCACTCAAACAGATGAATTCATCATGCGCGATGGTTTCAGAAGTTTCCCTTCCGGCCATTCTAGTTGTACGTTATTGTCTCGATCTCCCTGCGTCAAAGATTGTCTGGAAACTTTATTCCAGTATCATTTGCCGGTCTCGGATTTTTGAGTTTCTATCTGGCAGGTAAACTACACCTATTTGATCGCAGGGGCCATACAGTAAGTTCCCCTTGTGTTCGTTGCCGTATTGAACTGATATTTTATCATCCAGGGTAAAGCATGGTTATCATTAACACCTCTCTGTGGTGCCGCACTAGTCGCCATCTCCCGCAGTATGGACTACAGGCGTATGTACGAAACTTTACAAAATATAACCGCTGATATCTTATTCGCTTGTAGACCATTGGCACGACGTTTTGGTAGGCTCCGTCCTCGGATTGACTCTTTCCTACTTCTCGTACCGTCAATATTACCCGTCGCTAAGCTCCGAAGTCTCACACCGACCCCACTCGCCTCGAATCAAGCGCGATGATGAAGGAAACGGTGGTCTTCTTCCTACGCACACTCGTCGTCCATCTGAAGCGGGCCAAGGATATGCGGATGGTGTGGAGCTTGAGGGGACTGTGAGAAGGGATGAGCCTGTGTCTCTGAGCCGCGTTTGGAAGGATGGGGACGATGATAAAGCGGACATAATGAATGTATCAGGCACGGGTTCTACTAGTAAATATGCCGAATTACCCCAGATATAACCGCAAGGACCCAGTGCATCTTTTAACAATCCATAGAAGTTGTTTTCGAGTGTTTGTTTCAAGCATTTGAGCCTAACATGCACAAATCGGGCTGAAACTGTACAGTTTCTAACCTACGCTGCTATTTGCTTTCAATATTACAATCCTCCTCAAAATTCTACAATGGAAAACGACCAGGTTTGCAATGCACAGGATTCTGCAATCCATAAACTGACATATGTATTAGGGTACTCTCGTCGACCTCTACGTCCCCCGCAAGTGCGCGGCGACCAGTATGTGGCTGAACACTTACACCTTTCGAAAGTGTTGATATTGGGATTGTCTGCAGACCGTCTAATCACCTCCAAAGATCATGCTTCAGTGCAGATTAGCGTCGTTGACGTTGACTCTGACGGCCGAGCTTTGAACACCTCAACTTCTTTTGCACTGTGTGGGCAGGTCAGGTCGCAGGGAGAGAGCGATGATTCTATCAATCGGTTAGCGACAAAGGCGGGGTGTGAGTGAACTGTGTTTTATTGTGTACGATGTTGGTGCTGATACATTATAACACCAGTGCTACGGAATGTTTGGTCCGCCTCAAAATAATTGGTTGATTATTGTGTAATAGATTTAAATATGAGTGACCTAAGTCGTGACACGTGAAGTTTACCCGCAGCAAGCTCAAGTCCTTTCTCATGGTTGACGACGGTAACCCATCGTCATTCGGTTCGCTGTCCACAATTTCTGTGCGTCTGTCACCGGCCTTCAGCTTCGCTGACTTAGGAGATATCTGCGTCTAGTCAGATTCGATGGTAGAGATCAAGCGTCTTCAATCTCCTCCATGTCTCGAACAAGACAAGTACCGACTTGTGTACAGTAAATCTAAGGTCTATGTCAATCCGACAGCTTATGCCAGGGATAATATACCGGGTTTTGTAGCTCTTGTGAAAAGGGTTCGTCTTCGTGGATATGTCGTCATGACTAGACAGTTCAATCTATGTCATGTAGGAGGCCACCAACCCGCTATATCTTCTGGCCTGGATACCGGAGACTCTGTTGAATGAAAAGGGGTCAACAGAATGGGACAAGTTCGTAAAGATCGAGGAGAAAACAGTGGTGGATGAGGAAGACGTAGGTGTGTAAACAAAATCATCATTCTATCCTACAGCGCACGATGGAAGAACATTCTAGATGTTGTTCTCATCGACCTCCCAACTCAACGACCCGAGTCTTACGCGTTTTCTGTACCATTAACCTCCATTTACTCGCTAATTGTGCATCCACCGACTTTGTCTTCGTGGTGTGAGTATCACTTACCCCTGTCGCCGATCGCCTCTTACATCTGAACAGATGGGTCTATTGGGATCAATCTGATCAACGGAGACACCCTCCCTACCCTACACTTTCACGACGACGAATCACGCTCTTTCACACTTCCGTCAACTAGATCACCCAACCCTCAACGTCATAGCATCACCACATATCCCCCAATATCTCCGGCCTTACCCTCCCAATCACCCATATCCGGCATCTCGTGGGGCGGCGAAGACCTTCTTGCCCGATTACGCTCATACGCTCATATCTTACGCTCGACGTTACAGCCCTCCCTCTTCCTAATGGATCCCTCACGTGCAGACATTGAGGCCCACTCCACGCAGATATTTGAAGACGATGCCGTTGACGATATCCTCGCTCAGTCCTCGTTCGCCAACTCCCACTCACCCATTCCATCACATCGCAGACCCCGTCCGTTGACATCGCCATCCACATCTCCTAATCCATACTCCCACCGCTCATCTGTCCTTCATCGTTCCCTTGCCCCCCAATCTACAACTGTTCCATCCTCCCAGGCACGTGTGGCGTTGCTGCAGTCTTTCTCAAATATCACTCGGGCTACACGTCATGCAGCCCAAAATATCCTTTCCCATCCACTTGCAAAACCCATCCTCCCGCATTTGCCTGATCCCGTCAAGAGCCTTGTCATTGCAAACGGCGAATGGGAATGGGGAAGCTGGGTGGAGAAGGGTGGAGTAGGCGAATTTGAGAGTGCCCGTGTCTATCTTGCACGGTGGGCACGTATAGTCGCAGAGGAAGGCGAGCGCGCTCGAAGACAAGAGGCCCAGACGCTGCCATCTTCTTCTTCTCCCGGCTTGGCAGAAGAAGCTTCGTCGTTGGGAATATTTGAGCTATTGCACTCTACATCGAACTTGCCTACTCCCAAGTCGTCGAGGGATCCTACGCACCCTGTTGATGACAAGATGTGGAGCAAATGGTTCGCTGATGACGGTAGGCCAAAGGTACGGATCGAGGAGATGAAGAGGGAAGTTTTCAAGAGGGGTGTTAGTCCGAAAGGGACGTTGAGGCAGAAGGTTTGGCCTTTTGTGTTGGGGGTCTACGAATGGGATGTCACAAGTGACGAGAGACACAAGAAATGGCACGCGAAACGGTATGTTTTCTTCCGTGAGGCTTCATTTGAATGATCTAAATAAGAGCAGGAAACATTATCATGAGTTGAAGGGTGAATGGTGTGGTGTACCGGAAGTTTTTGATCGGCCCGACA
Organism: Hygrophorus pudorinus; assembly: GCA_003314045.1. NCBI lineage: Eukaryota > Fungi > Basidiomycota > Agaricomycetes > Agaricales > Hygrophoraceae > Hygrophorus > Hygrophorus pudorinus. The sequence continues at coordinate 40,934 of QLPF01004572.1, read as the reverse complement.
TGTTGGAGGTGATGTTAAATGCTAACGCCGTTCTTATCCATCCCCTCATTCTATTAACCAATTTCAGGAACGTCATCGAATCGACGTTGATTGTCGTCGCACTGATCGGAGTCAACCTCTTTTTGCCACACCACATCCTACCCCATCAGGTTCCAAATCCAAAGGCTCAAAGTCCCCCGAATATGATGAAGAGAAGGAGCGACATCGCCGGTACTCTACCATATCGCCCAACATGAGCGATATTGGTGCGCAGTCACCAAGTAACGAGCATATTGACCGCATGGCGGGGATTCTCCTCACGTACAACTTCTATGAGAAGGAACTCGGTTCGTTTTTTATTTTTACACGGTCGGAACGCGACGATTTGGTGTTCATGAACAATGCGCTGACGCATCAGATTACGAAGGTTACGTGCAGGGAATGTCAGATCTTTGCGCTCCTGTATATGTTGTTATGGCCTCAGATGAAGAGTTGACGTTTTGGTGTTTCGTGGAGGTTATGAATCGCATGGTAAGTTTTGGTAGCGTTGTTCAAGTGACTGAACTTACCCTTTGGCGAATTTGTAGCAGAACAATTTTTTGCGTGATCAGTCGGGGATGAAGAAAAAGCTGTTGACGTTGCAGCAACTCATTGGTGTCGTGGACCCTGAGCTTTATCGACATCTAGGTCTGATCGCTTTATCGTTTCCTTGCTATTTTTTTTGACATTGTAATCTGCAGAGAAGACAGATAGCCTTAATCTTTTCTTCTGTTTCCGGTGCGATACCGCCTTTACGCTTCTTGGCCTGGAATATCTGAACCTCTTCCGTCTAGCTGGGTACTCATCGCGTTCAAACGGGAATTTTCTTTTGATGACGTCCTGAGATTGTGGGAGGTATTGTGGACCGATTACTACAGCAATGAGTTTGTTCTATTTGTGGCTCTCGCCATCTTAGAGTCACATAGAGACATCATATTACGGTACCTTGTCGAGGTAAGTCGTGTACACAACGTGTCGTATTGGGGCTGATCCCATGATCTTGTCTGTCTCCAGTTCGATGAAATATTGAAGGTTAGTTTCCTACAGTTATGGATGCTGAGAGAATCGGCTTACTGTTTTGCCACAGTATTGTAACGAACTTTCTATGACAATTGAGCTCGACACGACACTCGCTCAGGCCGAGGTGCTATTCCTCTCATTTGCGCAATTGATAGCAGACATCGACCGACGCCGGGCTGAAGAAATGGGTACACCGTCCGCCAACAACGTTGATCGCCGGGGTGTTCTCGATGTTCAAGAGAAGGAGAAGGACGCAGACAAGGCTGGCAGCATTCCGGTAAATAATATGCCGACCATGGGCGAGAATCTGAGAGATTTATTGATCGCGGGACGATGATACAATGCACTTGTGGAGTTGAGCAATATACACGTCTGAAATCATTTAAATGTTTAGGTATAATATATTAGATGAAAAATTACTTACGACACGGTGATGTCTAACCTCACAATCTTACGCAAGTACGCACAGAAATCACATCCAGAAACGCTGCCTTCCTCCGTACTCCTTACCCATACCTCAACATCCCTGACTATATTTGACGCGTTTCCTAAATCCATTTTCCACCTCCTCATCCTTCCCCGCATCACACCGCCATTCACAGTCTTCGATCTGGCGAATTTACGAACGCTGTTAAAATGTGATCGGGAGAACGCAAAAGTATTGCTGCTCAGGTTGGAAGAGGATGCCAAAGTTTCCAGGATAATGATAGAGGACGAGATGGTGAAGAGGTATGGATTCAAATGGGGGATCTGGACAGGGTTTCATGGTGCCCCCTCCATGGAGTGTGTTGTTTTTCAAGATATGTTTACAGCGGCTGACTGAATTGGTTACTAGACACGTCCATCTACACGTACTATCAGCAGACTTACACTCAGAGACAATGAGGCATAAAAAACACTATAATTCATTCCATCCAAAGCATGGATTCTTCCTGCACTTCGACGAGGTCATGTCCTGGTTTGATGCAGAGCCGTCGTACTTTGAAACGGTGCGTATTTTTTGTCAGATAAGGACCAACGATCGATGTTCCGACCTTCGTAACAGATGTCCGAACTTAAAAAGAGTCAATATGAACCTATCCTCAAAGAGGACCTCTCGTGTTGGCGATGTGGTCATGTCATGAAGAACATGCCAACATTGAAGGCTCACCTTGAAGCGGAATGGGACAAGGAGGCAAAAACGGGAAGGGCAAGACTCGAAAGGAAGAAAAAACGGGAAGAACAAACCGACGACGAAGGCCAAGACGCAGAACGCCTCGAGATTGAAGAAAATAATCATTAGCCCGCAGGCTGCTATGAGCTTGGCCGGTCCTGGGATCGAAATATATTTAATGTTGGAACTGGTCATTCATGTACAAAACCCTCCTAGTGATTTTCATTGTTATCATGTTTGCGTCTTCTCTCCAATCGACTTGATAATCGCCGGAGGAATGGCTCTCTCGTCCGTGTCCCGTAATGTTGTCAAGAAAGTGTTGGCCGTCGAAACACCCAGAGGTGTGTCTCCGAGTATCTTACCTTAGTCAAGAATTCAGTTATTAACAGTACTGGCGCACGTAGGATGCAGAAGCACTTGTTCGACGATCTATTGGGACCATGAGCCTCAGGAACTTATCACCGTTTTTGATGCTGGACCACTCTCACGTAACTAAAGGAGCTGAGTAGATACATGAAATTCATGAATCGGACCATTGACAATCTGATTGTCGTATCAGGGCCTCCCAGATCATCCGCATAACAAGCTACGTCACGTATATGCGAGCTTAAAATGCTTGTCGCAACCGTGACCGATGCTAAATCATTTGCATAGGTCAAGTCAACATGAAGACTCCGCAGTTCATAAGGGTACAATTGAAACTGGTGTTCAGTATATTCGGTATGTCCGTAGCGTCCGCTTTACGTTTTGTTCGCTGTAGGGCCGTGGCATCATTCACGCGGAAATGCTTGTGTATGTCAACGGCGCACTGGCACCCGACCCTCGAGATTCAGCTCTGGGTTCGACCTCCCGAAAGAGGTATGTATCTGTGACTCTTTCGATAATATTCTGATATTTCAGTTTAAAATAGTCGCATGTATTTTTACACTTTTCCCGCCTCAGGCCTGAAGGGTCCCCCTGCAATAAAAAAAGAGTAGTGAATTTTCACCCAACATTTTGGCAAATCGGGCCTCGCTGAGCATCATAGTCGAATAGATCTGTCTACTCAGAATAATGTATTTCAATGTGGTGATGGAGGAGTATGGTATTTTGTTACCAAAAACTGCACAATTATCAGCCAGGACTATCTTAACTCACTCGTGACCAGTTCCCTACAGCGTACCGGAAGGCTTGGACGGCCCTGTGAAAATCAAAGTTATCGGCGGGAAGAGCCATCTCCTGTTCGACCTTTGGGTGGATGTTAGTATTTCCACGTCACTTTCCAGAAATAGGGAACTACAATCTTCCAAGATATCCGTGAGGGTCTTGATACTCTTTCATTTCAATCCGCTGCCAACCCACGTTTACAGCCGCTGGATGGACGTCGTTCGTGTAGTCAGTCTCTTTTATAATTGTGACAACGTCTGTCTGATACTGGTATTTGAATAGTTTTAAAGGGGAGTGTTATTCTTGGCGATAGTTCTGTCCCTGAACAAGCGTTCTACACTCTCGTACTCTCTGCCAACGCCAATGAGACTGGTGTTTCATTGAAGACAGCCGAAGATTTTACGGACACGTATCCAACTCCTTGACAACTGAGCTCCGATCTAACGAGGCCACATATAATAGATTGCAGGGGAACCCCTGGATCAACCCGTTTTCCAATACGGTCCGTTTGTCATGACAAACAGGGCAGAGATAGAGAAGAAATTAATGGATTGTGAGTGGCTGGACGACATTTTGGCCCCGCTGAAAATCAATTGAGGAATCCTTGTCACAGAGTGGTACGAATGGTTTCGAGAATGTGCATACCTGGATTGGGAACCAATGAATGTATCTTTACTTTTATGTACCTCTGCTGCCTTGTTTTCCTTTCTTTCTTTTACTGCCTCCTAATTCCTCGTCGCTGTCGTCATTCACGTTTGCCATGTTGGTCCAAATATCATCCTCTGCATCAGTGATATTAGAGACTTGAGTGATTTCTTGATCCCATATAACCACCGTTGGAGTGCTTTCCATGAAAATTTTGTCCAAGATTTCTCCCTTCTTCTCCTGTTGTTGCCCTGAATTTGGGGGTGGTGCAACAGTGCTATGAATGCGAAAGAACCGATCTAGCGCGGTGGACGCCAGAAGCGATGGCGAAGGTGCAACGGACGTCACTGCGCCTGCAAGACCTAGAGTGCGGCGGGGACAAATGTGTATAAACGGGATACAGAAATGCATATGAACGTACCTTTGTATCCATAAACAACACCACCCGTTCTCAAGTCTAACGAAAACAGGTTGCCCCCGCCATCGCTGATGAATGTTTCGCTAATGCAAAGCTGTTATTAAATAATTAAATTTAACTAGAGACAGAAACGTACTGTTCAGCAAGACCTTTTTCGATGAGTTTCACTCCTCCAATCTTACCAATAGCTTTCCAATTGGCGACTGGGCGACGAGCAGCACGGGTATCGTAGCGGCGTAAGTCACCGAACTGGGTGCCTGCAAGAAGGTGATGCTGGCTGCCAGACGGCGAGGGGGAGATATAGGTTAAGGACGTTAAGCGAATGGGCTGGCGAAGACCAAGAAAATCATTGGGCAACTGGTCGCGACACTTTGATGAGAGTGCGACATAAATAGTAAGATGCAACTCGTACATTCTTCGCCCGCCAAACTTCACCGGGGAATAATATATCACCTCTTTTCCTTTTGTTAGCAGCCGGGCCTGCGGCCTCCCCTCTAAACGCCCGTTCGGTATTCCACACCGACAGATCAACTTCTTCTCCGCCGTAAGCAAATGTGGCTGCGTCAGAGGAGAGCTTGGATATATTTTAAGTTACCACATCATGCAAGGAGGCGAATGTTTCGTACCCGCCAATCAGACAAACGTGTAGGAAGTGACGTCAATTGAGGCGCTGGATGATCACCGTCCTTTGCGAGGGTGGTCAGCCGGAGTGCCCCGTTTGAAGTGCAGGAGTAGATATCTCTCTCCGTTATACAGAGGCCGACGTATGTCTGTTCAGATTTCAATCGAGACTCCTTCCATTCGTATATCACTTCTAGCGTATCGTCCTTCAACGAGTACGTAGAAGCAGAGCCGTCCGCACAGCCTGCTGCTAACTTCCCTTGAAATATTTTGAGCATTTCAACGAGCAAGTGGTGTTTTGCCGTACCAATGTGATGCCGTTTGTGGAAGCGACTGCAAGTGCTTGGATAGGATTGATCTTTCCAGCTACGTTTCCTTCATGAATAATTGAAGTTTCTGTCTTTATTCCACTTGTCGTCTCCACTGGAGAATATCGCAGAGATTTTATGTTGCCTAACTCATCGCCAGTAAGGAAGCGCATTTTAGTGTGACCAAGGACGTGACTTTGTCGTCACCCCTCCGAGTCGCACTATGGAGGGCCCGTTGAAGGAACTTGCGAAATTAGAAAAACTGACGTCCAAATCCCCCAAGGGGAAGGCCGCCTCTGTGGATGATTCATTGGTTTCTCTTCTTCGGTTTCTCCGTGATGCAAAAGACCGCCTTGAGGCTGGTGTCGAGACCGAAGATACTATTATACAGCTCGCACAGACGATAGATGCAATAAAGAAAGATGTGGATGATAGACAAAAGGAGGTATACTCATCGCTATCTCGTCTGGGGAAAGCACTGGATAAAGTAGGTAAAACTGCCATATTCGCGTCGTGGAACACTGACTTCTGACGTTCCACAGAAATTTGTGTCCTCTTTGCCGACATATGACCCCTTATTCTCGTCCACACAATCTGTGATAGCTCTAGAGCGAACTATTGCTCTTCACCTCTTGCGGACTGGTCAATTCACTACGGCTGCCATTTTTCTTGATGTGTGGTTAATATTCCTTTATGTTTTACGCCCCACTCATTTCTGAGTCGTGGAACTAGGAAACGGGAGTAGAAATTCCGTCCGAAATACGTTCGCAGTTCGTTGATCTACATCGCATTCTCACTGCTCTGAAGGGCCAGGATATTGGGCCTGCTTTAGAGTGAATACACGTCTCATATATGTCTGCAAGGTCCAACTAATACTTTACTTAGATGGGCCAGAAAGAACCAACCATTTCTTCAGTCTCGCTCATCACCGCTTGAGTTCCACCTTCATCGCTCTCAGTACATCCGTCTGCTCTTGTCGTCTCATCCACCAAATATTCGTCCCGCACTCAATTATGCAAATGCAAATTTGACACCATTCTATGCTGAACATCCCCTTGATTTCAAACGCCTTATGACCTGCCCAGCCTACCTTCCCTTGGCCAAATTGCAAAAGTCCCCATACGCTGATCTAGCTTCATCTTCTCTGCACCTTGATCTAGAGCCCCTGTTTGCGAAAGAGTACTGCGCGAGCTTGGGAATGAGCAGACAGGTACCGCTCAGGGTTGTGGGCGATATTGGCGGTGGTGGTGCGTTGGCACGAATAGAGAAAGGAAGGAAGGTTATGCGAGAGCGGAAAAGTGAATGGAGTCAGACTGATGAGTTACCTGTTCGTTTTGCGGTCTGTTTTATTGGTCTTTCTAGTCGCTTGACATTGTCTATCCAGATTGAGATACCATTGCCACCTGAAAACCGATATCATTCCATCTTCGCCTGTCCTGTTTCGAAGGAACAGTCGACCGAGCAGAATCCTCCAACAATGTTGAGCTGCGGTCACGTCATCACGAAAGACAGTTTGCAGAAGCTGAGCAAACCTGGGGGGTGAGTTTCATCTTTCCAATCTGATTTTGGTGGCCGTTGGCTCTACTGATTTTTTTCTTACCCTGATATGACCCTATCGACAGACGTGTCAAGTGCCCGTATTGTCCGACGGAGTCGCAATTGGGCGCAGCCTTACGAGTATACTTCTGAGTCGCCCAAGTGCTTGTGTACAATGTGTAGCCTGTAAACTTACAGTTGTAACACTACATGTAATACTAGTGTCGCCGCCGCTCACGTGCCACCGTGACTTAACTTGCACTCGAACTTGAACGCAGCGGCGGTACAAGCAGCTCTGTAAAATCTGTTCCTCCTCTCGCCAGCATAAATCTGGATGTATATCTGTCGTCGCTGAATGTCTAAATTTCGGTCAACTCGCGCGTCTCCGGCTTCAACTTCGAGCTTGAACTTGGCCGACTCTGTCACCGTCGCTCGCACTGTTGTGTCTGATGTTTCCCGTTCATCAGCCGTATCAGTTCCTGAACTTATGGGGCTCACACCTGAAGATGTTGCACTATTAGATGCCGTCATTGAACGCGCTACACCCTTGGCGACAACCTTTTTGACTGTGTTCAAAGCATACAACGATATTCTGCAGGAGCGCAGCTTGGATCCTCATGAAGTGGTTTATTACGGGAAACTATTGAAGTTGGGGACTGTTAAAGGAAGGAATTGGGGCGAGAAGTGGAACATGGTAAAATCTCAGCACGGTTATGGCGGTAGCTACGGCGTCGACGCGAAATGTCTCGATCTTCTGAAAGTTCTACCCCCGGCTGCGTCCGCAAGATTCAATATGTATCCGATACCTCACCGTCACGATGAAGATGCATTGACGCTGCACTCTGACCAGGATGATACTGATATGACTCAATCCAGCATGGATACCGTGGATGTTCCCCAGCATCACCTAACTCCGTCTGCGGCCGCCCGACAAGCCGTCGCCCGGGCTAGGGAGCGAAGGGGAAGTGTTGTCAATGATGATGAAGCATGGAATAAAATAAAAATGCTTCGAGATGAGAACGAGGCAGAGAGATTTCGCGATGATAGACTAATTGAAAGATGTTGGGAGGTGTGGAAAGAAGGGTTCCGATGGATCATCGTAAGCATCATCTGTTGGTTGACATCTTTTCCATGAATTAATCCACTGTAGAGAACGAATGAACAAATTGCTCAAGCACGAGATACCGTTCTCATTCGACTCAATCTCCAGCGTTGGCGAAGTTTGACTGCATCTCGTCACCAATTATATCAACGTGTCACAACTCTTGCCAATAATCGACGTTTAAAATCTGTCTTTGGTGCATGGAAATCTAAACTCAAGGGGAAACGGTTGATGGAATGGCGACGCGATATGCGCCACAAAATGAAGATCATCCGTGAGAAGAGGGAGGGGAAGCTAAGAAAAGATGCTTGGGCAAAGTGGCGCCAGTCCTACCGATCGCACCTTTCGGGCCAACGCTATACCGAACGTCTGGTGCTTCGGTTTTTCCAACGTTGGAAGGCGAAGTTGTCTGAGGTAGATCACTTTGATGCTGCTGGAGATCAGTTTTTGCACGCCACTGAGGAGAAGGCAACTGAAAGATGTTGGAATTACTGGAGGAAGGCTCTGGAACTTCGTAATGCCGAGAGAGCAACACGGGACATGGCTGGTTTGCGGGTAATGGGAGAGGTCATCGATATTTGGAAAAAACGCGCGTGAGTCGAATATTTTCTCATTCTATTGTCCATGCTTTATTCCATGGATGATCCAGACGCGATAGCCGCGCCGGGGTGGACTATTACAGCTTTGTTCTTATGAAAAGCACGATCAAGTCATGGAAGACCGCACGAGACCGGATACAAGTTTGTCTCGTCAGTTTTCTACCTCAAAAACCTGAACTGACAATTGACCCTAGACAATGAAAAACCGAGTAGTCAAACATCTGTCTCGTAAAGATGATGTCCTACTACGAGCAGTGTCCAGAGTATGGAAGGCCCGCGAACGTGGAAGGTTGCTTGAAAGAGTCAAAGCCGTTAGGTTGGTCAAGGACGTTTGGGCAATATGGCGGCGGCGCATCAGACAGCAGAAACAATTAGAGGGTTCGTCCTTGTTTCCTGACGCCAAGTGACGACACCAAAATTTTGCCCAGATTTTGCACTAGCCTTTTCTCTACGATCGAGCTCTTACGTAGCATCATCCGCTCTCCAAACCTGGCGTCAAGTTCATGCGACTCACCAGAATGCAGACCGCTTTGCCGCACAGTATCACACTACCCAGGTTCTGCACAAGATGGTGCTGATCTGGCGAATCCGACTCAGATCAAGATTCAAGCTTGTACAACAAGCCCGGATGGCGGAGAAATATTTTGTAGTCAGGCGAACTTGGAACATCTGGGCCAATAAGCTTGATGAAAAAAAACGAGAGAGAAAACTTCAAGAGTTCGAGAAACGGAGGCAGGAGAAATTTTTTGCTAGTAAGTTCGGGCTATCTTGGTGTACATGTCAAGAACGATCATTTTATAGCATGGCTCCAACGAACCCGAAAGGCTAGGCAACGCAGATTAGCAGAGACTGTGATACGAGACCGGATCACCATGGTTTGTAATCTGGGCAATTGTCTCATTCGAAAAATTGACGTCCCCCTAGCGTATTCTACATACTACACTGGCTCGGTGGACGAATCATGTTATTGAGCTCAAGCTTCGAGAGCTGGAGGTCGCCCAAAGAAATGAGAACAACATTCTGACGTGTGTTAACGTTCATGTTATCGGTGTATCGTTACTAATAACCCCCTAAAGCTTCGCGTTCAAAAAATGGAAAGGCGTCTGTGCCCGTCATTTTGAGGAACTCAGCCTTATGGAAAGCTATCAGTTTGTCAAGCGAGAAGGTGCTATTTACATATTATATTAATTTTCGCTTAGTAACGAGTTTCATCGTTCATAGAGGACATACGTCGCGTGTTCCATCATTGGCTTTCAGCTTCCCGTTCGTCTCGTCGTAGACGTATTACACTACAGCAGAGAGAAGACGACATGAAGCGTGCGCACCTTGCTGTCGCTTGGGACAAGTGGAGAGACCGTTTCACCGATGAAAAACTTCGCCCAATTGTAAGCGAGTCTGCCAATAACGTCCCAGGCAACATGTTGACGGGATATGACCTGTAGGAGCATGGTGCCATTGTTCAGGCTCAGAACAATTTGCTGTTCCGTGCCTTTGGGATGTGGCATTCCAAGACAAAGGTAATATCCCCTTCTCTGTAACCTCGACCGTAGTGACGAACATTCGTTGAATAAGTCCTTACCGGCCATTCGTTTCCATGCTTCTCATACAAAGGCCAGAGCCTGGGAGATATGGCGGAAAGCTATGCCTCGGGTTCTTCGAGCTAGGGATGCACGCGAAATACATACAAAGGCTGTCCTGAGTACGTGTCAAAGGGTAGCGGACCTCTCATCATCTAACGTTGACACATCCAGCCAAAACCTTTGACCGATGGGGCCAAGCTTACAGAACAAAAATCGCTCTGAAAGCTGTCGCGTCAGTTCAACATTATTACAAGCTGGTAGTTGTCTGAGAGTTGAATATTACAGTCGCGCAAGGTACCTCCGACTGCCCACCGCCACCCCTCGCACCATCACGGCTCCACGGGAGACACCCACGTCAGTCCCCCGAAGAATACCGCAAGTTGAAAGCAGGGATGGGGCTGATTTAGAAGCTCGGCCAAGTCGTTCACCTCCGCCTTCGAGGCCATTTATAGGGAGAACTGGTATTGCAAACCTTATGTCAAGGCGACCACGTCCAGAAGCCAGCCCCCCACGGCCAACATTAGCAAGTCGTAGGACGCGTGAGCCTAGTCCCCCCAAAGCGAAATCACCCTTTGGTGCGGCACGAAGCACGAGAAACGCCAGTCCAACTAGGGCTTCAAGACCCCCCAGCTCGATGAGCGAAGTCGGGAGGAGCACATTGTGGCTCGAACTTCGGGAGTTACAGAGAAAATCTGGCCCACCAACTGAAGCTTCACAGCGATCCCGAGAACCACCATGATCATCATTTCTATGCCTCTTCCCGTGTCTTATTTATTGGTTTTATTTATTCCATGACAATTATACTATGCCCAGCCAGCTATAGAAGTGTGGAACTGGGGTGCAGTGTTACACCTGGTTTATTATAATGCAGATTACTCGCAAGAAGTATGCCAGCCATTTACAAGGATGCGTGATGCGTCAAGAGTTCTGGTAATACTGCCATCCGACCCAATTCGCAATAACAAAGTATGCGCCCATAGGCACCAGAAATATCACGATGTACTTGTAGTGTGTGTCGTTCGCTAAGGCGTCGAGGAGCTAGACAGAGCGTCCACGATTAACAATTCAGTGGACCAGATTTACGGGCTGTGAATGAGAACGCACGAGGTTACCTGTAAGAGGGAGAAAAGCACTGAGGAGAACTGCGTAGGTTCCAAAGGCAATGAGCAAGGTCGAAAGGCCTAGGATAAGATATCCAGAGGCCCTGGGGATGAGACTCATGCCAGTGCGCTGCTAGTGTTTGTTGACCATAACTCAATGTGGTCGCGAAAAAAACCATGTGTTTATCTTTCGGGTATTGAGATACAAGATGAGAAAATACAGAGCTAGATCGTACATAAATGGCATAACAGTGGATTACTAGTGTAAGGCTTGCAGGTGAGGTGTACATGTGTGAGTTGGGAGGCAGGAGAGAGACCAGAGAGACCCATATAAAGAGCAAGACGTAGAAAAACCAACAAACCAAACCACAAAATCACACCCCAGACACTCTCAACCTCTTCCCACCCATGAACTTCCCGCTCATCAACTCTCTCTTTCGCAAGTCGCCTTCCAGATCCAGCTCAGATCGCGAATTGCTCATCGGGATCTGTACGCCACGACAATCAACAGGGGATCGATGTTCTCCATTCACGCGGGGAGAAGAACGGGGTGGCGTCTTTGTAGTCGCAGGAGTTGTCGGTTGTTTCAGACGGTGCCCATGTTTGTCGCACACTAATGCGATTTGCTGCGCCTCTGCCTCACTGTTGTTGCCTTCCCCGCCTACATTCCATCCAAGTTCCTGGACAGCCCTCTCAGCGTCCTTCCCGCGACCTCTCTTCCCTCTCCCTCTCCCTCTCCCTCTCCCTCTCCTCTGCTGCACGGCCCTGGAAGGCGGACGCGCAGGCGGCGGTGGCGAATGCTCATACGCCACAGCCTGGAATGATGCACTGAACACCACCGTCCTCATGGCTGGCTCCATTCCTTCTCCAGTTATCCCCACGTCAACACCGACACCAAATTCCCTATCCATACATGCCGATCCGAAAGGATCGAGAGACGAGTGTTTACCGCGGAGAAACTGGCTCACGCCTGTGCGTTTTTTGACGTCATCAATGATGACGTCAAGCCCTTTGCCTGTTATGCTTTGTGCGTCTAGATGTTTTTCAGGTGGGTCTGTGGTGGCGCCACGAAGTCGACGTTTGAGGGCTGTTCCGACACTAAGGAGCCGCTCGTCATATGGGCCAAGGACGGAGATGGCTTCTGCACGGCGGGCCCAGTATGAAAATTGTGTATTGGACCACCCGGAGAGGATTAGAATAGTTGAGCGCGTTAGGGTCACAGAGCCTTTGGGGGATCCCTCGAACAGGTGCGTGAGCGACTTCAGAGGGTTGTATGGGTGACTACATCGGATAGTATATTGAGCCTATCAGGATCCGGCGGATAATAAAACGCACGGAACGTATGTTCTTAAAATCTCTTTGACCACCTCGACTTTTACAAGAAAGTCAACGGCAGTTGCGCCTGCCGCTTTTTGGTCGGAGTAGAATGAAGGAGAGGTTGGTTTGATCCGTATTTTGGACGGCTGAGCGCCAACTCGCCGTTCAGATAAACGTGCGGAGAAGATGTTGAATTTTTCTGGTCCAAGCCGTGCTTGCAGGAAATTTGAGGCATATGTGTCTGTCTGAGATGTGCCAGTATTCGTGATACGTTGATTGAAAGTGCGAGTCTGTTGCAGACGATACGATAACAGAACTAGAGACGAGAAAAAATTGATACGTACCTCGGAGTCGAATTGCATTGAGGGGTCATTGGGATTAGGTTGGATCATTGGAGGCAGTATGGTATGTGTGTAACTATTGGATTGCAATAAAGAGGTATTGGTTGGTGGGGTTTGAGGAGAAGGCGGACGTTGTTGTTCAGGTAGCTGCTGTACATTGACGTGGGATTCAGACAAGCCGCCTCGGACATCATTATCTACCGCATCCAGTTGCATCAAAGTCTGGTGCAACGACATGGACATATCCATGGGACGACCGCCCGCAGATGACGAGTACGGGGACATAGCTATGTTCATACCACCGATAGGGTCCGGGAACGACGTGAAGAGCGTAGAGTACATGTCGTGGCCCAAATGCCCGGGGTAAGTGTCGAGGGGAAGCGAGACGAGTCGGTTGTGTGCATGCACGGAAATTCGCGGGTCGTCGTCGGGGTCGTTGGAGCGCATCGTTGGCCACAGTGAGCGAGCACGGAGGTCATTGGCGTAGACTGGGCGTGAGAACAGTAAATTGGCTTGTTTTGTAACCGCCATACTAAGCACTGCTTGTCATGAGCTCTGTCGATTCTCACTTGATGCCGTCGTCTGGGTCTGTGTCTCAATTGTGTACGAGGTCTCTGAAACAGCGCGTCTGATCACTTTCAAACCGTTCAGAACAGTTACCGACCGCAGAGCAGGCTCTGTATCACCTACTCTCCCAGAGATCCCATCACCCGACCTTGAATTCGACCTTGCATCATCATTGAACTCATTTATCGGACCATCAGACCCCGAGTAAGTCTTGCCTCGTAGCCGTCAATCAGTCCGAAACACCAGGTATCACGAGCATGATGAATCATGCTAGTCCGCAGAATCGTAAAGGTTAAAAAACGACACAGTCATGTCATGAAGCTCACGCAGGAGAATGAGAAGTTGAAGGCGGAGTTGCAGGCCATGACTGACAGGCTTGAAGCTGCAGAGCGAAAACGAGAAGCGCTGCAGAAGAGGCAACAGCGGCAGGCTGATGGCGAGACTGCTGCCGATGAAAGGATGTAATTTTTTTTTTACTGTAATATATTTCCATCAGCCGACTCGGACTTGGGGTAAAATGAGTGACCAGAAAGGGTAAACTTTGAACTCCACTACCATCATGTCCAGTCGTAGACCCTCCGAAAGGCGTGCATCAGACAGAGAAAGACGCGGATCAGACAGACGAGGGTCAGGCATGGACTCTCGTCGTCCCTCAATCGATCCATGGCGTCTTATCCCGATGGACAAGTAATTCATTGTCCATCTCCATACCAGACACATGCCCTAGTACTTACACAATGCGGCCAGAGCGATCCATGTTGGCGGCTCTGATGACTTTAATGTCGTATTCGTTGGCGCAGGGAACATAATGTTTGGTGTGCCCCGGTCTCATTCTCGTTATATTCTACCAACACTCAACTTCAATTCGTGGCATCAGGTTCTGAAGAAGGACCTTGGAATCACTCCTTCCGTTTCGAACAGTGAGTAACTCGTCCTTCCATTGTGTTCACCACCCCTCACCAATCTACCCAGCAAACTCGGCCCTCGACTCAAAGTGGTAGCCCTAATCGATCCTGCCATCGAACGCGCAACTGCTGTCCTCCAAAAGAAGTGTGATTCTTTTGTCGTCTCTGCCTACCAAGACACCCGTGTCTTTAAAACCCTCGAAGACTTTGTAAAAGTCATGTCTCCGCGCGACCGACCCCGCGCTGTCATCGTCGGCAGCCCGCCCATGTTCCGTGGCACTACACAGCCGGGCCGTGACATCGAGATGCAGATCATCAAGTATTTCCCTGGCGTTGCCATTTTTATTGAGAAACCGATCGCAACAGGCCCGGTGACTGAGCTTGATGAAGTGTTCAAGGTTTCAAAGCAGATCACTGATGCGAAGGTGGTTTGTTCAGTTGGGTCAGTGTTCAGGTATTTCCACACGATATGATGATATTGAATGGACATGGGGCAGATACATGCTGCGATATCTCAAAGCAGTACAGATGATGAAAAAAATCATCGAGGAAAATAATCTGACCGTTATGTCCACTATTGCGCGGTACGCTTGTGCATATCAAGCCATTGCCAAACCCGATTGGTGGGATAAATCCAAGAGGTAAAACTTTCTCCCCATCCCCCTCCACAATTAATTCATGCCAATGCAGTGCGGGTCCCATCGTCGAACAAGGCACCCACTTCTGCGATCTCTCCCGCTACTTTGGCGGCGAAGTTGATATCTCGAGCGTCAGTGCGCACTCCCTCGAATGGGATGAGAATGCAGGGCATTTGTCCAAAATTTCCATTGATGAAAGCAAGATCGCGCCAGAGAACAGGATCCCGAGGGTCACCGCTGCTACATGGTGCTTTCATCCCTCTCTTCGCTAATGATAGTTAATCAATTTGTTTCTAGGAAGTACGATAGCGGTGCCGTAGGAAGCTTCACCCATGTCGTTGCTCTCCAGGGTACCAATTATAGCTGTGAACTCGAAGTCTACGCAGACGGCTATTCACTCAAGTGCGTATCCGGATGTCGTTCTTTCTGAACCCTTGACTTTTCCTGTGTACTTGTAGACTTGTGAACCCTTACGTCCAGCCCGTCCTGCACGTCCGTAAGCCAGGCGACGACAACGAGCAAACTATTCGGTTCCCTGACGACGACCCGTTCTTCTCGGAAGTCTCGAATTTGATTGACGTCATTGAGGATATCGAAGAAGATCCAGACGCGGCGCAGATCCTCAGTACTTATGAAGGTACTTCTAATCACCAACCTACGAAAATCCCACGAATAATGTTAACAATATTTATTTTTACTGTAGATGCATGCAGGACGTACGAGCTCACATGGGCTATCCGTGAGGCGAGCGAACGCTCCCGCCAAGCCAAACTCGAGGCTGCTAAGTAGGATACCACTCGAGCGACTAGATTGAAAGGCCCCACAACATCTAGACTTTTGATGTAGGATTTAGATGAGAAAACAGTGTAATGCTATGTACATATATATTGTTGTACTAGCGCAAACAGCTTCCTATAAGACTTCTGGCCCAAATGCTGGCCTAACCCAAGGCGAGCGACTAATCCATGTCATAGTTTATGTTTAATTTCCTTCCTGGCTATACGTGCAAACCTTTCGGAGGGCACGCCGGAGACGAATCTCTCCACCTGCTCATAGGTTTCCCTCAGATTTACCGCATCAGGATCGTTCTTATCGGTCAAACCAGCGCGAATGAGTCTCTTTGTAGCCAGCAGTGCAACGGGGTCGAGGCCTTCAAGTTCTGCCAGCAAATGCGCCCGTACTGCGGAGTGAAATGAGTCAACAGATTGTGATGGGAATATTTTGCTAAAAGAGATATCATTAGCTAAAACATCGCCCGACAGAATTGAATCAATTCAAGATCACTTGACGAATCCGCATTCAAGGAGCTCCTGGGGCTCCTTTTTTTTGCCAAACAGGAGAACTTCATTAGCTTTGGCGAAACCCACTAGACGAAAATCAAATCAACATATGTGACATTTTGGTCAATCGTAATGAATGAACGAACTCCGGTTAACGAAGCTGACGCTTGACCCAGCCTCAGCTACGATGCCTAAATATATGTTACAATCAATACAACGTGGCTGACAGTCTATGAAGGACAAACCAAGAAATGTAAAGGGGACGGACAGCCAGGCCTCAGGCATGCAATAAATAAAATCAAAATGCCCGAGAAAAGCTGCGAGAGGAAATGTCTGCATTGATGACATATGTCCGCATGAAACAAACGAACCTGCCGCTATGCCTTTTATATGCATGTCTTCACGTCGATAAACCGTGCGATAGGTATGGAACCATTCACTCACCCATGACGGGTCCATTTAGGGCAGCTACAAGTAATTTCCTATGGGTGTAGAGCTTCGACGACGTGAATATGAATCACTATAGAGGTAAGGGATCCTCACAGCCCGGCCGCAGTCTGTAGAGGATCCAACTGCCTGTGCTAGTGAAGTTCGAAAATGCAGAACATCCTCTCTTGTCGGTCGTGAATTCATGTCTGTGCCGCTGATACAAGACTCGAAAATTTGAAACAAACTGACACGTTGGCCAATTGGGCAACTCACGCACAAAACCACTTTCCGGTGGCTCAATGATCGTTCCAATTGCAAATTAATCACAGCGTAAAATCGACATCAATGAAAACTTAAACTTACCCTGCCATACAGTCACAAAGACATCATCTCTGGCATCGATGGCTCTTAAAGCATTTGCAAAAGCAGCATAATCTGAGGTGAGCAGAGTCAGAAGAATCGGACCGTGGAGGCTATACACTAGCACAGACCTGCAAGCGTTAGTACATTGAGCACACGGGGACGATTTAGGGTTATGGTGGCGATTCCTTGAGAAATATCAACGGTCAACTCGCTCATGGCCAGTTGCAAGCCAAAAGGACAAGTCCTCCAAGTCAAAAAAAAACACGTAAGCGCGATCATTAGTCATCTATGCCAATCCGTAATACATGAAAGCTCCAGACACAAGTACGAAAACAAGAAAAATTGGAGTTAGCCAGACAAACAAAGGAAGAAAAAATCCGACACAAACTTCAACCTATGATCAAACCCAAATGTCCAATAACCGCTTCGCTGCTGCCACCAGTATCCCTTCTTTCGCTTGTCCTCCATGAGCTGTTTCCGCTAACCGTTTCAGGATTGGTTCGGTGGACTCCTTCACCTTCAACAGGTCGTCCCCTGGATTATTCCTCACCAGCTGGGCCAGCAAAGAGCACACGTTTGTGCGAACCTCCACGGGGAAATTTGGTCCAGTATCACGATTTTTCAGGACAGCAACGAGCATATCGACAGGCCGGCGAGCACTAGGGAGACGATTACGCGTAGAAGGTGAGGCAACGACGGGTGATCCAACTTCGCTGCTGGTCGAGGTCGTCGGTGCAGAGTCGGATGATGTGGATGTGGGTGCAGTTCCATCCAAAGGCAAAACGGTCATGAGGGCATTTAGTACAAGTGGGGCTGCCAGAGCATTGGGAACATTGTTATGAAACAAAATAATTAGGCTTACCGCCAGTTTCTGATGTGCTCATCAAACTCAATGCCACCACTCCTTCGTTTACTAACTGCGGGTATTTCCCACCTCGCCCGACTAGGCTTGCCAAAGCGAATGCACACTGCGGAGTCAATACAGTCCGTACAGCTTCTAGTTTCTTTCGCTCCGTCTTCTCCGTATTTTCGGTCTCGGTTCTATTGATCGTTGGGGATTGGGATGATGCGGGGTTGACCGCGGGAGTGCTTGAAAAAAGGGATTTGATGACATTGACAAGAACGCGTGTACCCTCACTCCTGACCGGGACGGAATCTGAACGCTGGACTAGAGCGAGAATCTGTGCGAGACCCGTGGGAGGAGCCGTCTCTTGGTTCGAGGCGGGAAGAACCAGCACGAAAGTATTTTCCGCTGCAAGACAAGTAATCGACGGCACGCAAATTATGAGAGAATGAGAGCTAGTATTGCCGAAGACGGTTGAGCTTACCGTTGTTGTTACACAAATGTTTGACAACCCCTATCGCGTTTAATTGGACGACCTCTGCCATAGCGTCGGTCTTTTCATCCCAGACCCCGCTATTTGCAAGACCTTGGATGACTCCAGCGTTACCTAGTGCTGCGTGGATGACTGGTGATTGTGACGAAGACTGGGCAAGGTGTTTGAGTAAGCCAATGGTTCCGTGTTTGAGTTTGATGTCAACTGATGGGGAGAGAATATGAGGTGAAGTTAATATGGGTGCCAGGTTGTGAGGCTGGGAGAGAAGGGCGGTGGTATGGTTTTCTGAGAGGGGAAAGTTAGTCTGTGATGTTATCATCAGGGATAAAGCATACCTCTTCTGGCTAGATTTCCTAAGGAAAGGCTCGCACATATGACCAAGTCGTCTCTCTCCTTTACTCTCCCATCAACGTTACTGGGGATTTCTGCTGGCCCTTCGCGCTGGTCCATATCAACAACATAGCTTTTGATCCAATTTACCATTCTGCACACAAATTCGCCTCCAGGTTTCCCTTCTTCCGAATCATCCCACAGAACATCGACATTCTTCTCCTCACCCGCAACTTCCACCACTACTTTGATCACGGCCGCTTTACATATATCAAATGACCTCTCTTTCCTTTTGATTTCAGCGTCTCCGATCCCAGAATTACGGTACCACATGAGTTGGTAGTCCCCTCTCTCAATGAAATCGAGCATAGAAGACAGACATGGCATGCCACCATGCTCGGCAGGGAAGTAAAGCCCGCGAGCGAGCGACAGCCGGACGTCTTCCACATCGAGGGAGAGGGACTCTATAAGCATGCACGATTCTTCGAGGATGTCAAAATCAGTCTGAAGAAGAGAGGTCCTCACGGCTGACTCGTTCGCAAAGAAAGTCTTGGGAGAGGGCGTGTTGTTAGGAGGAATGAAGGCAATAAGGGAAGGCACAAGGAGGGGAAGTGCGTCGGGACCGAATATTTGGCGTGCTGACAAGCTTAGTCAAGACGCCTGCCTTTTGATTGAGAACAAGACACTGACAATCATCTTTAACGTCTTTGAGCTCCGATATTGTCCTCCAAGCCCAATTTGAGAGGCCACTGCGCAGCGCCCAAGACTCGATAATTACGTCGTGCGTGCTGTTGTCTAATGTAGTTGCAACGCCTGTCTTTAGCCATGACCCTGGAGGGTATATTGCTGTTGACAATCGCAAGATCGTCACGGCTGCCTCGAGCGATATCAGACGAAATTTAACGGAGTCTGGTAATTATTTCAGCGGATTTGCATTGAACTCGCAGGGGTGAATCAGACCATATCCAATACTAGCGTTTAATAAAACGCCGATAGCGGTTCTGACAATCTTGAGATGTGGGACCGAAAGGGCGAGAGGTTCGGCTTGTGTTGCTGCAGGAATCAATTCTGCGTAACCTTCTAATAAAGATACAATAGCCTGAGGTAACCCAGCTTCGAGAAGATGTCCTCGGTTTTCGTCTTTAGGGTGCGCGGCGCCAGTTGAGAAACATGTATAGGGATTTCAAGTTAGAAATGACTCACCGTGGTCCATACAAAGATTTGCGGCCACGCGGAATATTTCGAGTACCACTGAAGTGCGAGCTTCGTCGGGGATAGAAGCGCCATTGAGCGCCCTATTCAGCAATGAAGTGAGGGTCTGAGGGAGGTCCGTCTTGCCAAGGACAGTGTGATTGTCCTCTGGAATAATCTGGGTCAGAGTACATCAACGTGAGTAGCTTGCCTACCTGAATCGTCTCTAATTCTGAGGCCATTTGCCAGGTTCTGCGCCCATGTTTCAATTTCGTGCCATGAGTTGGTCGAGTGGCTGTCAGGACCGAGAAGATCTGCAAGTCGGCGTGCATAACCAACGAACATGATTCTGAAAAGCACGTTTCAAAGACTTGAACTGGAAGTGCAGTGGGTCCAATTGTAATAGTCACAGTTCAGGGTGTAAAGAATCGGGTTACAAGTAAACCCGACTAGGACCCTTGGTTTTAATTTTTGATTCGTCCAAGTGAGTCCCTTTCCTGATTATCAGCACAAATTGAAGGCGATCTCAGACATATATATATGTATGTGTGTTATATGGCTCTCGGATTCCACACTTTAAGTAGTTGACCACCACTGGCATTGCTGAGCACGTGTGAGCATGCACAACTGTGCAGGAAATGGCGGGTTCGAGAAGAGCCAAACTCAAAAAGCCATTTTCTTCACCTCAACCTGCTCCTCCACCACCCGCTGTGCGAGATGATGATGAACTCATGAACGACCTTTTAGCTGAACTCGACTCTCGAGATCAGACAGTGCGGGCTGAATCTGCAAATGTACTGAATGAAATTCAGTTCAACAAGCAGGCGGATCAGGTAGGTTCTGATGGGAAGAAGGACACAAAAAGTCGTTTCAAAGCACGGCAGGTATGTTTCGCAACTCGTGTTTCCGCCGTGGAGTTTAGACCAACGAATTCTGGACAGGCACGAAAGATGGCGGAATTGGTGCAACACTATCCTCCAGATGACTTGAAAGCGAACGCACAGCTCGAAAAAGAAGCCAAGGATGAAGAAAAGGCTATCCAAAGTACTTGCGATAAATTGAATGTGCACATTCATCAAGTACAGACTGTCTGCTTTTTTATCAGAATAGCCATTAATTAATACCCTCCCATAGATCAATGCCGATGGACACTGTCTTTTTTCTGCTATCGCTGACCAACTGGCCTCCCTATCCATTGTTCCATCGCAACAAGCCAATCATATTACAACTCGTCAAGCAGCATCCACCTACATTTATACCCACCCGGATGACTTTCTCCCCTTTCTCCCCAGTCTCAGCGGAGAAGACGTAGACACGGGGCTAATGAACCACAAAAGCTTTGAGGCGTATTGTGCAGCCATCCGGGATACGGCCTTTTGGGGTGGCGAACCGGAAATTTTGGCCCTGAGTCTGGCGTATAATGTGCCAATACACGTGGTCCAGGGAGGGTCGCCACCCATAGTTGTGCATGATCCGATAGGAGAACGCAATGATGAGCATTTGCACGAAGACAGGGTAGTGCGGGTAAGTTACCATCGGAGGATGTACGGGCTTGGGGAGGTCGGTCTTTATCGTTAAATCTCCCAAGTTCCAGCTGACTATTGTCATCGGCAGCACTACAATTCCTTACGACCCAACAAGGGACTCTCTACTCAGATATCCGACGGTATGCACAACATGTTCAAGGACACAACTAGCAATCCCTCTCACCCTCAATAGTTAGACTTGTATCACTTTCACTCTATATCCAAGCCTGTCGTCATCAATATTTTTGTTTTCTTCAATAATAATTCCAACTATACAAAACTTCCAGGCCAATAGGTCACCGCGAGCTGTAGACCGAACGGTGGTACGCTGTACGTAAGACGAATGCAAGTCGTTCTGAGCCATCAAAACAACAAATCGTCATCATCTTCATTCTTGCCATGATTGCCCGCGGTCATAGGCCGTGGTTGATCAGCCAAGTAATTCCCGAACGCGCCATCCAAGTTTGAATATGGATCTCCAGCCGCCCTTGGTGCTTCGTCGTCATCCTCGTCTTCTTCATTGCCATCTTCAGCTTCCGTTGCTAGAGTTAGCAGATGGTTTTCCATTGATTCCGGAGGAATAGGCGGGGGTGGTTTCGGAGTCGTACCGTCCGCAATGGGTGGGACAGACGGGGAAGGTCTTGGTTCGGACGGTTCCGGACCAGGAATGTCAAATGCGTTGGTTGGCAATTTGGGACGAGCAAGGGGAACAAGCACAGCCCGCGAATGCGCATTGAGTGCCGGGCTGTCTGTCAATGACTTTCCAGCTGCGTTTCGAATAAACGTCTGCACAGACATTCCAACATCAACGATTATACACGTCATATGATCATTGAACTGACCTCGGGATTCTTGTGATAGATACTTCCCAGAGTACCCGTATGCAATAAAAGCTGGTCTAACGCGCCTCGATCCATCCTATCTGAATCTGTGGTAATGGCAGGTTTCTCGGCTAGCACGATTTCACCCGCCACGGTGGGGTTAATCGCCAGCAATCGCCAGTACATGAATCCTCGGTCTCGCAAGTCCGGATTGTCGACTTCTTCTGTCGCCCATTTCAAAACCTTATGAACCAACTCCTTGGTTGTGTCTGATTTAGATTTATAGATGAAAAGTTTGACCGCGGCCGTGAGCAGAGCAAGTTGCACCTAAAAGCCCGCTGAATTTGTTGGTTGAATACACGGACGCTTCGCAACTTACTTCAACGGTTTCATCCTTGAACGTGTACAAGAGATCGTCTAGCAGTTCATCTGCATTCTCGATCCTATTCGCGAACTGCCCCAAAATCCAGATCATAGCCGCCTTCGCCTCAGGCTCGTCCAAGGAGTCGAGGTTCTCGCAAAGTGTCGGAATGATGCCTTCGTATTTGCCTGGATATCTCCGAAATATGTCCTTGATAACGATCACGGCTTCCTGTACAACATACGTCACTTTGGTCTCTATGAGACCGAGTAACGCCTGGATACAGTTGTCGGCTGCATCTTCCACTTTGATGGCCAGTCGGCCGATTGAGCGCACCGCTTTCCGTACAAAATCGATGTCCACTTCGGAGGCATACCTGAGCAGAAATCGAAGATCAGTGCTGTGAAAAAATAGCTACATATGCGCAACTTGCTCCTGAAGTTCCGCTAAAACTTCATTTGAATTCTCCGTCCGCGCCAGCCGATACATTATTTCGAGCTTGGCGAGCTTCACATATATGGGATCGTTGTACTTGCAAAAGAAGACTTTGACGTCGTTCTTCAAGACCGCTGGCCGCCGTTGGATGATGAGCAAGATATTCCGCAGGGCGACGTATTGTACTTCTGGTCCAGAAGACAAGAGCGTCACTGGTGTTCTTCCGTCAATCCTTGTGGTTCATGCGAGGAATGTTATGGAATGACGGACCTAGTGGAGGCCCCATCTTTTTGCAAATGTACTCAATTAAACGTCGGCTCTCCATGTAATTCATCAAATATAGCAGAGCTTTGATCGTGGTAAGCACTACGGCGGAGTTGGCGTGCTGGAGTTGAACAATAACCCGCTCAGCTATGAGTTCCGCATCTGCGTGTTTGTCGGGAACATAGCGTAACAAGGAGTCAAGAATATATATCTGCCCCCATCTAGTGACGTATCAACCAACGCTGCTTTTCAAATGCAATTAAAGAATACGCACTCGGAACTTTCGCCAAGTGCGGCCAGGAGCTTATTAACTGTAACTAGATTTAGTTTGAAAATAACACCGTCATGTCGATCACCTATTTCCGACAAGGCAGCGACAGCGTTAGCGACGACCGTAGCGTTGCTGTCCAGCATCAAGTCCCGAAGCATTTCCACAAAGCCACCTTTTTCGGCTCTCCGCGCATCAGCGGTGTATAATTTCGCAACACAAATCGCAGCTGTTTTTCGGACATATGGATCTCGATCCTTCAAGCAGTGTCGTAAATTGTCACTTAGGGCGTCTGTGACTACAGGGATTGGGATGTAAGACATTGTTCGGATGGCCAAAGCGCGGATGAGAGGATTGCGGTCATTGCAATCCTAACAAGATCAGAGCTAGCTTATAGTAGACAGGAGCATATATTCACCTGTAAGAAGTTTGGTATGACGAGGTGAATTGCATCAGGCTTTGAACGGCCATAGCTGACAAGAAAGAGGTACACCACTGCAGAGATGTGAGAATGGACGTTCTTGACATCTAGATATTAACACTCGCTCTTTTTTATTTCAAGTAACGGGGTACCCAAACATTGGACAACGTCTGTGAACAAGGCCGACACTGGTATTGAGATCGATCAGTCCATACCAGATCCCTTCCACAGACGTATGGGACGTGTACCAACTGTCATTGCCCATGGTAATATTTGCCACTATCTTCTTCAACACAGTCTTTCGCTTCGTGAACTTCTTGTCCTTTGTTTCAGCTGCCCGGAGCTCTGCCCGAAATTCCTAGAATCTCGTTCACAACGGTATAACTAGAGTTTAGTTTTGGCACACCTCAATTTTTCCGCGCTGGAAGAACTTGGCATCTTGGCCGGCTTGTGTCGACATGTCAGCGTCGTTCTGAGTACGCTACTCAGCGTGGTGTTTCCGCCAGAGTAAGGATGAGAAGTCAGAAAGGGCTCTAAACCGTGTGACCAAATACGGCGACCGCTACTGATGAGACCTCGACTGCGAGTTCCTCCACCGCTGTTGTCTTCACCAAGATCATCTCTCGATAAAAATTCTCATGCATCCATTGACTCTACTCTCAAGTCCCTCAAAGCATGTTCGCGACGATTGCAAAATGTTCTTCTAGTGCATCAGGCCGAACTGCAAGTACTGAACCGACTATATTATAAAGGGAGGAATCAGCATCGCTCAGCTCTGTTCTGGAAACGTGTAGGCGAAATACGGAGATATGCCAGCCGACTTGATGCAATGGGAATGCTCCATACTGTAGAGTCGCTCCGCCACTCATTTTTTGACGACGCTGCCCAAGAAAAGTGAGGTGCTTCATCTCTAACGAGAAAAGATGCTGAAGTTTCCAACAAGCCCGAAATTATTGAAGGGGCCCTGGACACGTATTCCTTCCGCATCTTACGTCTGCCATGTTGTGGAACGACTCTCCTCCTGCTATGCCCTCGTGGAGAAGGTGATTCAAGCTCCAGCATAGTCATTTATCATTATTAACAAGAGCTCAGATGCATGAGCGTTTGGTCGAGGCTTACCGGCGAGTAAAAAGACGTTCTGGGCCACTTACTTTTGTTCAGTTATACTTACAGCTATTTTACGCTTGCGATGCAGTCAGGTGCCTTTATCCAGTTGGTCTTGACTTTGGCAGCAATTGCCTCCAGGATGGATGTTCTCCTGTCAGAAATCCAAGATATCCTGGTTCTTGGCTGGATGACTGGCTATCGCTCCTTACAAGTTTTGAGCGTACGAGGCTTCACTCTACCTGTTTCTTTGCCTAATGCACGTGTTATAAAGCCTTCTTGTGCGATCAAACTGAAGCCAATCCGTCCCCATATCGATGCAGAGGGGTGTGAAATCCCTATCGGTCTACAGTCTGCACCAAACACTTGTGAACTTGACGACGCCACTTATGAGGACCTCGGAAGTTCCATAGCACGTCTGACTCAAGTACGAAGCTTCACGCAGGAAGTTAATGTAGAAATTGCACCGGGATCAGGACTGCCGTCAGGCGGACTTGAGGACACTGTCGCAGCTCCAGTAAATATGCCTGCCCTTGCAGACGAAGTCCAACGGTCTAACCAGTCCATCGTGTCTCAGACTATCTGTGCGTCCACATACATATGTGTATAGAGAGAGCTACTGTTAGTCTAATCATGAATATTTAGCACGAGTGGCTTTTAATCACGATGCGAACAAACTTTATTCTACAGTCATGCCCAGTACGAAGCGGGATAGGAAATCTAGGCCAAATGACATTATACCCGTCAGAAAGAAGCGGGACGAGATTGATGACATATTTGGTTTTTGAACTAAACAACCCATCCTTTTATGATTAATGTGCAGCGTTTCGACGGTCGAAGCCTCAACTCTTTCCAGTCAGTACAGCGTATTCCATTTCCAAATGCCATGTAGGCCTGACCACATTTGTGGTTCATATTCAACTTTGAGCACAGAGGTGTCGAACCCGATGCATTGCATTCAGAGACTGAAAAAAAAGGAGACCAAAACCTCGAGGCTGCGTCCGCCTGCAGGAATAGTCACGAAAAAAGAGACCCATGAAAAGCGACAAGGGAGTAAAAGAGCAAAGGCCGAAACAAACAAAGGGTATACATCTTCAGCAATAAAGTTCGGAGAGTTATTCTAGCAAAATTTTGTCACAAAGTCCATACCTCCATCCTCAATGTTCAATGACCCATTACAAGGCGAAGAAAGTAGCAATAACGGCCATGAGAGCGACCAGAACACCCGGCGACCTGAGCGAACTTGCGCCATTCGTCGACACAGCTGCACCTGGAGAGGCAGAGGGCGAAGCAGTACCAGAAGTCGAGGGAGTGGATGCTGTTGCATAACCAGAAGTGCTAGCAGTGGCGGCGGTACTACTTGTGAGAGCAACGGTGATGTCCTGGGGAATCATCAAAGGAGAGGTGCCAGCCGCGCCGAGGTCAACGGTACCATCGCCCTTGATAACGTCATCATTGTTGGCTAAGAAAACGCGGTTGTACATCACGTTCTGTGCCATCAATGGGTACGACCATGTGGGCATGCTAGACATGTCGATGTTGTGGCCCCACGATGATGCGACAGTGTTACCAGAAGTTTGGTTATTGGTATACGACCACATGGCGGCAATGCTCGAGTCCTGGCGCACAGTGTTAACGACTATGGATCAGAACAGAGACGCATTGAGACGTACATTCGCAGCCATGGACGCCATCATGCTACCCACAGACATCGCACCGGTGGCTGAGGGAGGGTTGCTAAAAATGCGCCAGTTGGTCAGCTACTTTGTAAACGAGGTTGAGTACTGTCGCCTCACATAATACCAAACATGCCCTTTTGACAATGAGTGGGGGTGCCGCAGTAATAGAAAGTCGTGTCTGTGTTGTTAATGACCTGTTCAACTAATGAATGTCCAGAGTTTAGTCTCCCAAATTTGAATGGCCTGATGCAATATTACTTACAGACAAATGATTTATTCTGCGAGCCAGACACGAAGGGAGCATCGGCCGTTTTATTGCAAGGAGTGAGAGCAGAGGACTTGGTCACCGTGTGCACGTTAGCACCCCATACAAACTTAACGGTGTCGCCAACGGACGCATTGATAGCGAAGGGAACGTAACGCAGAACACCTTGGGTAGGAGCGACAATAACAGTATGAGTAGCACCGCCGCCCGAGCTTCCTGTATCGGTACTGGTAGATGTTGGGGCAGTATAAGTGGCAGCGGGTGAACCAAATGAAGCAACACATTCTAACAGTGTGTCAGACATTTGAAGAAATTATGATGGGCACGGAAGCAACTCACGCTGCACGCAACTATCGTATCCAGATCCGCCCCAATTGGCGTTACCGGATCCATAAGAAGGAGTACTGTAAGACATAGCTGCCGTTGTAGATGTAGTGGTAGTTGCGGAGCTCGCCCACACGCTGCTGTCAGCGCTAGATCCGGCGTTGTAGCCAGAGCCTGAGTTGGACGAGTCATATGATGCAGACCAGGAAGAGCCCGTGGGTGAGGGTGAGCTTGACCAAGAAGTGCCAGTTTGCCTAAGACATATTAACGCCACAACCTCGGTAAGAAATACCAAGTACTCACCCGGCCAGTTCAGAGGTATCGGACATGACGACACCGTTTGGGGCTGAAACAGCTACTTCAGCGCCGACTGCACTATCGGGCATAGGAACTGCCGAAACAAAGCCAGCCAAGACGGCAATGGTACCAATGAAAGGAGCCAGGAAAAACATTGTAGAATAACTTTAAGATGTAAAAACCGTTGAGGTGTGGACGGTAAAAGCTGTTGAAAAATCCTCCCAGTGGATTGCTAAGATCTCTATCAAAGAGGGTGGTCTAGGAAGTATGTCAGGAAAAATGAAGATAGTGGGAACAGGATGAGTATACCTCGAGGAAACGAAAGTAGGTAGAACGAGAATCAACTCGACCAAGATGAGAGAGAAATCGAAAGAAAGAGTGGGGAGTGGGAATGAGAAAATATGTTGTTGCCATTCCCCCGCTTTTTATCTCATCAGTCACTGTTCGGAGATCAATATACAACCATGGCGACGGATCAATGTAGTCTAACCACCACTTATATATATAGCATTGGGCTCATTGACAGAAAAATACAAGCGAGACTTCAGAACCGACCATGCTTCATCCCAGGCCCCAATGGCATACCCATACGCCGGTGTGCGCGTCTGCGCTCGTCATGATCGTCTTCGCGGGGTGACACGACACTGGGGCTGAGCACACCGCGCTTGGCATCTCGCAACGCTTTCAAATGACTAGCAGCCTTCGAAGTCGGTATATCGGCATAGCTGCGAGGCGAACAAGGGCTGGTAGCTGTATCGTATATATCACGTAGACCTCTCGGGGACAAAGGTGATGCTTGAACACTAGTTCCGTCCATGTTATCATGTCGGCTGGCGAGTCGTAGCTGACCGACAGGACGTCGTTCATGCTCGCTGAAGAGCCACGACGGAAGGTCTGACGGATCTCTAGCCTTGTCAAGATGATAAGCTTTCATAGCGCGGAAGAGCCGAGATTCTTCGCCGGGCGGAGTATCTGTATGAAATTATTAAGTACGTATTGATGAGGACTTCATTCTGGCAACAAACCTTCACCCGAATTGGTGGTTACATTCGCCACCCAGGCCTTGCTCACACTTACGGTCAATGTGCTCGCCGCCGTTGCCACACGACTCCACACTGAATTTCCATCCTCGGGCGTGCCGGAAGTAGCACCACCATCAAGACGATCTGAATCGTTAAGAACTGGAGCAAAGAATTAGTTGAGACAGAAGGGCGACGGGAAATCCGTACCTGCGTATGAGCCATAACCCTGAGCCAGTCTTCGCTCTCTGATTGTTGGAACCTCCTGCGAACTACGGCCACGTTTCGGAGGTTCCGCCTCATCCTCAAGACTGGTACGAGATGAGGCGTATCCAGACCTAGCTCTCTCTTCATGAAAAAGGGAGCTAGACGAAGAGACGGACGAGGAGACGGAATCCTCAGATCGTCGAGAGCCGAGATAGACTGGATGGTGGTGGTGCACCCTAGGTGAGTGTCCAGACTTGAAGTTGTGACGATAATCCGGCATGGCTATAGGACGAGATCGGGAATGAACATGATGATCGCGGGAGTGCTGACGGTGAGGTCTGGAGGGATGGCGAGCGGGTGAAGGACTATGATGTCGAGAGGGTGAAGGACTGGCACGACGATGAACTGGACTGGCACGGCGAAGACCTCCGAGTCGTTCTTGACGAGTAATATCGTCATGCCTCGGCCGTGCTGGACGACTTGGAGCTGGTGAAAGACCGCCGCCAGGGCGATGAGAAGAATAAGTTTGAGACATTTTATATTTTTTAAACAGGATTTACACCAGTCCCGCTGGTGATGGTGGTGAAGACGAAGAAGCAAGCGTTGTCAAGACAGACTCGGACTCAGTCAAGAAGCTATCCATAAGTCACATGACTTTAGCGCTCACCGTCCGTAATGATGTCCAGCGCTGCCCGCCGTCAAAAGTACAAAATTATCGTAGTCGGCGGAGGTAACGTCGTCGTTTACAAATACACCGCATATACTTAATACACTCAAGGCAGTGGAGGTTTGTCAGTAGCAAATCAGATATATCATCGCTTCAGGACAGCCGGAAAACCATTGAACTCGGGCGATATCGCCATTATAGATGCTGCGGAACAACATCATTATCAGGTGCGTCAGATCTTATTATTATTCCTCATTCTAAACCTTTTCTAACCATCCAGTAGCCCGGATGGTAAGTTACTGTTGGTGAAATTATTCCGTGAGCATATATCATTCAAATCACCCAACTGGCAGGACGCTCGTAGGTGCAGGATTGCGGTCCAAAACTGCCTTCCGTTGTCCACTTGCATCCCTTATCCCGCCGCACATCACGCATCTTTCCGAGAATGTCCGGTCGTTTACACCATTTTCATCTTCCCTCATGACCACCTCCGGACGTAACCTTTCTTATGAAGCATTGGTTGTCGCGGCCGGACTTCAAAGTAATTGGGGAGGCATCAGAGGCCTCTCCGATGCTCTTGCTGACCCGTCTTCTGGCGTATCCTCGATTTACTCCTACGACACCTGCGATAAGGTCTGGAATGACGTGGATGGACTCAGGTCGGGTATCGCGATATTCACTCAACCTGCCGGCGTCGTAAAATGTGCTGGAGGTACAGTAAATTCTGCCATCTATTTCAGCGCCTAAATGAACAAGAGTCGTGTCGCAGCCCCCCAGAAAATCATGTGGATGGCTTGGGACAGATACCGGAAAACAGGTAGAGGCGATCACATAAAAGTTGATTTCTACACCGGTATGCCTACTATGTTCAGCGTGAAAAAGTATTCAGATGCTCTCGACGCCCTTCGTATCGAACGCGGTATCGGCGGCCGCTTTCAGAACAACCTTACCTCAATTGACTCGGCAAACCATAAAGCAACCTTTACAGGGGCGGATGGAGCGAAGACAGATGTGGATTATACCCTGCTACATGTCACGCCACCCATGGGCCCACTCGATTTTCTCAAGGAATCACCTATCTCTGATGCGACTGGATGGATCGACGTGGATCAAGCCACGCTCCGTCATGTGAAACCCGAGTTCGGAAACATTTTCGCTTTGGGTGATTGTTCCTCCTTGCCGACTAGCAAGACTGCTGCTGCGATTACTGCTCAGGCGCCCGTCCTCACAGAGAATTTGTTCTCCGTTATGGATACGGGCGAGGTCAGTAAAGCCAGGTATGACGGATATACTAGTTGCCCTGTTCGTTCATTTCTTCTTTTGTGGGGAGGTTTCTCTTTTCAAAATCCTGATGGTTTTATGGTAGCTGTTAACCGGATACGGTGAACTGATGCTAGCTGAATTCAA
Organism: Hygrophorus pudorinus; assembly: GCA_003314045.1. Taxonomy (NCBI): domain Eukaryota; kingdom Fungi; phylum Basidiomycota; class Agaricomycetes; order Agaricales; family Hygrophoraceae; genus Hygrophorus; species Hygrophorus pudorinus. Next base: position 9,925 of record QLPF01004572.1, on the reverse strand, counting down.
ATATGGGTTGGTGCCCAAGGAGTCGTTCAGCTCATTCTTTGGTGACCAAACAAAAAGAAGGAAGTGAGTAGCGATTTTGACTCACTCCGCATGCTATGTCTCACAACCGAATCGCAGACTATTCTACTACCTCAAACAGGTGAAAGTTTTGACTTCCGAGACTTGACTGAAGGGTTGACATCGCGACTTAGGATATTTTCCCTGCGGTTTACTGGGGCGCCATGGTACGAGAATGCCATTTGATAATGCGGATGTATACTCACTTTCCACAGGTGAAAGGCCTATGGTTTGGTACCTCTGGTCTTGTCAGACCTCGATTCTGAAAGGTCTATCTATGGTTGTCATAGTGCCCGGGCCGATGGTCACAATAGATGTGACTGTGACATGGGGCGTTGATACCACGTGTAGTACGAGACCTCAACATGAAATTGAACATCCATGTCGCGCTTGACAGCTTCACAGGTGATAGCGCTCGGGGAGTATCTGAGTCCTGATTTCAATCCAACTGTGCTCACTGTATCTCAACTCCTCGGCGTTCTGGGCTTCCACAATATTCAATATCCGTCCTCTTATACTAAACCCAGATTGGTCCAGCTTTTCAACGACGAAATCAAAGCTAAATCTGCCAAATTGAAGAGAGAGCGGCTCAAGAAAGAGAGTAGTCAAGCCAGTGATGATGGAATCACTGATGGCGTGACTGGCCAGCTAATCGGTGAACAAAAGGTTGGTGACTCACATGAACCATTATGCATCCTTCCGATACGTTGTTTCAGGTGGCTACAAGGCGATCTTCCAGACGAATTTCTCGAGCACCGTCTGATGAAGAGGAAACGTATCTGGCCCGACCGGATCCTGTGCGTAGATCAATTGTTCTGATAAGTCTGCATTCATGGTGATTTCTGCATCCAGCCCAAACGACGACGTTCCTCTGCCCAGCCGAACCTCGGTGGACCTTCACGTACAACGGTAGCTCTCGCTCAACCCGGTCTCGCCGAAGAAAGCGAGCCCGAAGGAGAATTACCAATCCGCAAAATCGGAAGAAGCAAGAAGACTGTATGAACGAGGTCATTCCTCACTTGAAAAGGCGAATCTGATTTGTCTTGTATTGCAGTCAAACGCTCCCGGATCTCAAACAGGTCATAGTGATTTATCCGTATTGCCCAAACGACGACGTTCTTCTGCCCAGCCGAACCTCGGTGGACTTTCACGTACAAAGGCAGCTCTCGCTCAACTCGCTCTTGCCGAGGAAAGCGAGCCCGAATCGCCGATCCGCCAAGTCAGAAGAACCAAGAAGACTGTATGAATTGGAAGTTATATCTCTCTTGAAAGCCGATCTAATTGCCTTGCATTGTAGTCAGAAGCCGCAGGATCTCAAGCACGTCGTGTTTCTGTGACGGTATGTGCCATTTCTCATTTTACAGCTTCTTAGTGATGTGTTAATTCCTCAAACAGGCGGCTGAAGATAGCGGTTGGGAAGACAATAACATTTTCCAATCTGGGGCTGAATCATCATCTCCCCTTCGTGGAGAGGCTGGGAAAGCAGCGTTACAGGGAGTGTCGGAGGAAGATTATAGACTGAACAAGGAAGACGAAGGCGTAGAAAAGGAAGATGACGGGCTGGACCAGGAAGACGAGCTGAGCCAAGAAGACGGCGAAGAAGACATGTCTGTCGCTATCTCAAGTCGGCTTGCCGATGGAGTCGAATCACTGGCACGGCATCGCACATCCATTTCTTCCGAGTCGAAACCGATGCCCTTACTACTCCGCATTTTACTTACTTTTGTCGCAATAGCGATTTCTGGCGCAGTGGTCCACTACAAGATGGAGTCTGCCCCAATTGGGTATTGCGATGCCCACAGCAATACCAATCATGCGCTCGAGGAATTGAAAGACAGCTTGGACGCAATGGAGGCGTGTAATAGGGAGAATAGGACATTGTTATATCTTCCGTCATTGTCCGTGCATTCGAAAGATGGACAGCAGGCAGATGCTACACCGTGCCCACCCCTCCCTTTGGTCCCTCTCTGGCATCCAACTACGTGTACGCCGTGCCCGGAACACGCTACTTGCACCCAGCACAGTGTCACCTGTGATACGGGCTATCTCCTCCGTCCGCACCCGCTTCTATTCTTCCTTCCGCCGTCGTCCGCACCAACCAACACCTCTTTGGTCCCCCCAACGTTCACGTCGCCATCGGAACTGGTATGGAAGTTAATATCGGAGGCAACGGACGGCTTACCCGGGCTTGGACCTGTTGGCCTGCCGTCGAAGTGTGCTGAGGATCCAAGGAGGAAGCGGAACATTGGTGTGCTTGGTAAGACTGTTGAGGCTATGTTGGGACAAGAGAGAGGAAGGAGGTTGTGTTCGGGGAGTGTTAGTCAGATGGAGGACCGAGACGGCGGTGAAGCAAGGACGTGGGGTGTCGAGCTGGAGATGCTGAAGCAGGGAATGAAAAAGAAGGCCCCGGTGAGTGTTAGAGCAAGTTTTTGCGCGGTATATGTGTGCTGATTGAGGGATAGCTTCATCTTTTGGCTACTTTCGAGGACACCTTCAACGAGGCTATTCAGCAGCTGATTCAATGGGGCGGAATTGTCATCAGCGAGGACGCCAGGTAAGCCGTTGTTTGTTTATTTCTGAGAGTGAAACTAAACTTTGGGCGTAGGGGGAAACAATACCTGGCTCACAAGACCCCGAACCTGACATGGAACTGCGCTGTGACTGTGAAATCCCGCGAGGTTTGGGCTGAATGGCGCATGACTGTTTTCGGTAAGCTACTAGTGATTAGAAAGACAAACGATCTCAAGCGCTATTCTTCTAGGTGTTGTTATAGTTACATTAAGTGGTCTCGCTTGGCGTGCCCGCAGGACACAAAGACAAATTGAAAACAAACGAGTAGCGGAACTAGTCCAGGTTACACTTGACACCCTTCGGAATCAGGAGTTGGCGCATCACACGGACCCGATTACGGCGCCACAGCCTTATTTGTCTTCATTGCAACTCCGAGACTTGATTTTGCAGGATGAGCATTCGATACAGAGAAGACAAAGACTGTGGGGACGGGTAGAGGGTGTTGTGGAGGGTAATGCGAATGTGAGGGCTAATCTGGAGGAGGTGAGGGGGGGTGATGAGATGCGGGTTTGGCGTTGGATTGGGGGTGGTCAGCCGGATAAGGTGTGTATGATAACCGTGTAAGACATGTAAGGCCCGATTTGGAGCAGAGATAATAATAGATCACGTGATTAGGAACACCGAATTACATAAGATCGATCGACAGGGGCTGGTCATGGGAAGCAAGCCTAAAAAGGCAATAAATCTTTCGAAAAGTTAAGATTTTCAGATCCAGCGAGATCCCATCGGCATTCCCATCGGCATCCCAGTTTGTATTTTCTCAATCAACGCCCTCTTCATGAACTGGTCTTCTGCTAGAATACGAGTGCTCTGTAAAATAATAACAATTTAGTTGAAAGAAAAATAAAATAAAGAACACGTGCTCTCAGGAATCTTTCCAAATCGATTCTCCCCGAATTCAAGGCTCTGTGTAAATGATAAATCGTATCTTCGATTGCGTTGTCCTCGGCAACCAAATTAATCAGTCTAAAACATGTTCATGTGAGCATCCGACCTTAAAACACAAACTGCGCGTACTGGTTATGCACAATACTCGTAGAACACACCAGCTCATCTACCTCTGGATCTCCCTTTCGCCGCAACTCCTTCACATTCGTCTCGCCCTGGCTTATCAGCCCACGCATCCGCCCCGCCACATTCTCACACACATCCCGTACAGCCTCCAGCCGACTCATCTCGTCCTTGATCGCAGGCTCTCCCCCTAGAAGATCGACTTGATGCGCACGCAGACGATCCGCGTCGATCGCAAGAGCTTGTGATAGCGACGCAAGTTCGGAATCGATTTTTTGATGTACTTGCGTTTGTAGTCCAAGAAGCTCGGGATTTGGGGGACGTGGTGGTGCGGATGATGATGGTGGGCGGTAATCCGGAGATTCTTCATCGAGGAGCGAAGGGGAGATGACCGGTGGTGGCGGCGGGGGGCCAGCAGATGATCGGTGGATGATCATGGGGCTGCTGTTACTAGGAGGACCGATCGCAAGTGTTCTGTGAATTTGAAATGGGCTAGGCTAATATGATACGTCAATGAAACGAGAGGAACCGGAATGATGGCATGCTGACGGTTTGTGTCACTTGAATGGGCGTTGCGGGTTTGGGTGGAAGGGGAGGAGGATGCTTGGGTTTTGCGTAGAGGGGTGGGTCTCTGGAAAAGAGGTCTTGCATTGCTTCCAGCAAGGCCGAGAGACTACAGGCCTGATAGTGGGGTTGAGGAATGCAAGGCACATGACTGGACATGGAACGAACCTCGCTCTTTCTTTCCCAATGTTGAATGTACTCTAGATTACAGCGACCGCTAACTTGAACGAACTTTCCAGCTTTGACGAGCATATCGTTTGTGGGAACGACGTAAGCGATCGGGGGTTGACGAGGATAGTCTCTGACAAGCCAGATGGCTATTGGGATGTTGTAGGAGGAGTTACGGTACGATATGGGCAACAAGCCATGGAGACATAGGAGTAGTTGTGTTCTACCGTCGTCGTAAGCTGTTGGGTAAGTGAGTGATCATGACATGACTGATAGTGATGGAAATACTGTAGACATCAGACTTTGGACGAATATTGTTGAAACTGTCGAGTGCGTTGTTGACGTGGTTGTAAACGATATCTCTGTATTGATATTGAGATATGTTGTTCCTTAGCCAATTGAGGGTGATGATGGTCGTGGCCATGGCTCAGGCCGGGCTGTAAGATCTTTGAATCTGTAACCCAAGTCTCCAAAACAACGGGTCAAACATGCCATACTCGGATCTAACCACCCTCCTTCGTGCAAGTATATAACACCGCCCTTCTCGGTCATCTCCTCTATTTCCCTTCCACTACATGCCATGAAAAATTTAGACGATTCGACCCTCACTCCACAACGAAAACACCGCAAACTATTGAAAGACGGTAGCGGTTCAGAGGTGTGGCCCGAATCTGTCGAGAAGATCTTCGTAGCAGGTACAGTACATTATTCAAATTCTGCTCTTTTTCCCCCCGAATTCTCACTCTTTCACAGGTCTCCGTCAATATTGGGACTCTCCATGGGCTTCCCATTCTCGTGGTCGCAGCAGATGGCGCAACCAATTTCTAGTAGACTACTTGCAAAAGGCGGGCATCGAACGCTCCAAAAAGCAAGTAGCTAGCCATATCCAAGTTCTCAGAAATATGTGGAAAGGAGAGCCAGGTACCCCCAAACCTTGCTCTCCATTTCTTCTCATCTCACCTCTCAAATCCAGAATTTCACTTGGTCGCCGGAGGCGAAGAGCTATTCCTAGAGGTTGGCTTAGTCGCTCCCGTCAAAACAGAGGACACATGCGACACAAGCGCACTTATCAAATTAGACAGTGAAGATACCGACGACGTCTCCCCTTCCACTGCCGGCTTTTCTCCAGCAGACTACAATTTCAAGAATCTCCCACCTTCTCCACCCAGTCCACATCTAGGTTCCTACCCTCCAAGGATATCCACCTTCTCAAAGGGATCCCCTCATTCCAGGTCCGCTTCTCCAGTCAGAGGTCCACCGGCCCTACACTCCCCCGCCTCGACTCACCACGACGTTCGGTGTAAACCTTCTCCAATCATCTTCAACTCTGAACACATGGCGTACTCGCACGCCTTGTCGGATCCCGGGCCACATGTCGTCAAATCCGACACTCCACGCAGAATCTTCTACAACGATCTGCCTCCCGTACTCTTCCGACTCTCCGGTCTATGTCTTTGGGCAGAGGGAATGTCCCCGTCCAATATTCAAGTTGACACTCTCACTCACGGCACTTACTCACCCCTCTGTCCCTATTCACCCATTACCCTCCACATCAAACTCTGCCTCTCCCCAATCGACGACATCCGCAGCCCACCGGCACTCCATGGCTTTCAGGGCACCATCTCCTTCGCTGCCTCGTGGTCTTCGTCCGCTAAATGTGTCACCAAGGTCTTCGCAGGAAACGCTTGCATCTCAGAAGAAGTCGACGCACTTCAACTCTTTCCGGCTAATTCGCCCGCCCCGGAGGCGGTCGTCACTGCCTTCCTCCCCGAATCTTCACTAAGTAGGAGCCGGTGGTTAGACGCATGTGTGTTTTTTTCTTTTCTTGACACATGATTTTCACATGTTGAACCACGTGCATGTCGTCAGCCTTGCAGACCAGTATTATCCAAGAGTTCCTCATTGAAGGCGAGACCCTCGCATATGCCATATACGAGCTGGACCGCACGAATAGCGGTGGCATTCCGTCTGCACAGCTCGTGGGATTCCAGAAGGATCGTCCTATCGATAAGATACCGGCAACGCGTCCACCTGTTTCTTACGCGACGCATTATGATTACAACACCCCCGCACCGTTTACGTGTCCCCGTCGCACCGATCAAACATCTATCACCTGCGCTCTGACCCCCAGATTGCACCCCGCCATGGCGACTTCGATGCTGTTCTGACAACACAATACCGTCTCCATAATTAACTACCTTACTTGTAAAATTGTTTCCGCCTCAGTTACGGCCCGCGTCATTCGTTTGCGATTCGGGGCCTAGTATATCGCTTATCCCTAATTTCCGCAACATTTGTATACGAATTCCTTCATCACTTGTTTTGATAGCTTTAGTGTGTATCTTTCCTTCGGCCTTGTAGATCTATAGGGGGTTTGCTTCGAGAAGCGTATATATATTCAGGCTGCTAGTATTCTAACCTCATAGGCTACGAGCGCATAAAGTGGACGAGTTTCCCTGCTTCCTGCCGAACACCTGCGTGCCAATGATGTCCGTGGAGCATGTGCAACTCCCAGAATGATGTCCCGAAGGGATTGCACAGTTGCGGGTCGTCGATATCCGCACGGTATATCCCATCGTATGTGCGATCTTCAGTGCACAGAAGCGCTTCGAGCTTTGCATCTTTCGCAACCAGGCCACCGACAAAGTCAAGGACTCGTAGTGCAGCTTCTGGGGGCCAGTGTAGAGATGCTGTGAGAAGACGTTTCGCAAAAGCGGCTGAACGCCATGGGGGTGCTGTTGAGCCGATGGTCCGTGGCGAGAAGACGATGTTGAGGGCACGGAAGAGCATCTCGATTACTGATTGCCCTCGGTCCGATGAGCGTGGTGGCTTCTCGATATCGGGCATGAGGCTGAGAGGAAGAATGATGGCATACAGTCGATTCACAAAATCGCTTAGATCTATGTTGAGTGCCTCGCCTGAAAGTCACGTAAGACAGAGCGAACGGATAATAAAATCACGCACCTTGACCGGAGAGTAGCTCGAACGCGGTAACGATGCACTGCAGGCGATGCTCAATATCACGCGTGTCCTTGGGTATTGTGTCATCTTCCTCCGCGTCATCTGAGTCACGCGTAATAAGGCCCTTCAAAACTTTCATGAGGTCCTTGAAAAAGTCGACATTGACTAGATGAGCGTATTTTGAAATTCCTTGCAATGCGGCCGGGAGAAGCGGCGTGGGATGAGAATTCTTCAGGATTCGAAAATAGAGAACAAAGAGCAGCTTCAGTGTCTCTGTATGCTGGTAAGCTGCAAATTAGTAAGCAAGGCACCACTGAGACAGGTCACCTACAATTGCGGCCCGCTCTTCCTTGTCGACTTCAGCTTCCGCTTCCCTGAACTCTCTCTCAATCTCCTTCTTCTCTTTGAATGCCTTCTTTGTCTTCTTGCTCAAATGGGGCTGACTAGTGGGCTTGCCTTTGGCACGCCGAGCAACAGCCTTGCCTTTTGATTGTGTCTTTGTATTCTCCCTATCCGTTTTAGACTCCGACGCACGCGCTCCTAGTTCCGTTTTGAGCCGAAGATGAAGGAGACACGAAAGTACTCCCGGATTGACATGGAAGTGCTTTTCCTTAATCATCCGGTTTAAAAGCCGCACAACTTCCAAGGATGGCGTACCGGTCAGATCTGCGCGAAAGACTTTGATTAGAGTGTCTAGACAAAGGTCTGACGACTTTGGATACGTCAGTGCGAGGTAGTGACATTGCAACCGTCGACGCACTTTATCCCATGATTTTTTGCTCAGCTGAGCGACAATACACCCCATGATATTGACCCGGAAGTTGAAGTGCGTAACCTCATCCGCCAACGTGCACATACATTGCAACGCGATGTCGGCCACTTCGCTTTTGGCTGAAGATGTCCTGTGAAACTCAATCAACGACCACGCAGGCACGGCGCAGATACCATACCTTTTAACTCTGCTTCTAGTGATCTTAAATACGATTGGTACACCACTACAAGTCCCTGCTCCCATTCACGAGTACGCGCGACCATCTGGCTGACTTTCTCCGTTTTCTCCTTGTCGGTGAGTGGACGGATCCGATACCCAGGAATGATGTCTTTAAAAACGGCCAACTGTGACAGAATGGCCAATTTCCGAATGATGATGTCATTAATCACGGGGACCGGACGGGTAGGGGTAGAAAGCACGGGCAAGGAAAAGGTGTGCAGGCGTTTCAGGAGGCCAAGCTATCATATTGATGAGGGGCACCCAAAAACTGTTGGAAGAATGCCCTTACACTGTTTTCCGGTTCTGCAACAATCTCGTGACAGATTCCCGCAATCTGGTCCTTCGCTCCTTGAATATTTGCCTTGCGAGACTTGTTCCCAATGACATCGACGACAGCAGGTCGACCAAAGCGAGCCCCAGTCGAAACATCTTCCACCTGATGCCTCTCGTTCCTCTCCGGTTGGTCAAGGTCCTTCATTTCTTCGCCACTGCCATCTTCTGGGTCCTTGGTCCTCGTGGTAGAAAAGGCCTTGTTACCAGTTTTCTGTATTCGGCCATTGGCTAGCTTTATAGGTAGTTGTTGGACAACATGGTTTTCCTCAGAGTCCCACGATGGGCGTCGTTTCCGCGGTGCGGCTTCGTACGCCATTTCAGCGTCCGAGTCCATAAAGGGCCCATCAGATTCGCCACCATTCGCAGGCAGATCCCCTTCGTCTTCGGAGCTGGATAATGAGAGGTTGTCGATGCCTGAGCTCCAAGCTTCGTCGTCGTCGTCAGAATCCACTGACAGCGAATCGTCATCCATAAGAGCTTTGCGAATGGGTTTGTTTAGAAAGTGCAATCGATCGGTCTCCTTCCGACTCCTTCAGTGATATCAGTGATTGTGCTTTGCAAGAAACGGACGTAAAGTTCGACCTTGATATGCCCTTTTGGTCCAGCTCGCCAAGAAATGCTGCGCCGCCACCGTAAGCATCGAGGACCTCCAAATCCTGCTCAGAGAGCTCGAGGTCCTCGTCATTGGTGGTGGATACAGGTATGGGGATTATGTCTCGCTCGAAGGCTTTTTCCTTTTTTTTCTCCTTGGTCTTCGCCGAGCTCTTGAGGGTTTCCGGTGCGAGCTTGCGCTTTTTAGATGGTCCCTACAGCCGCTGTCTGTTACTCAGGTTCATCTGGGAAAATCGGAATGCATACCTGCCCGATTTGCGCAGGCCGTTTACCATTTCTTTTATTGCCCATCTTACAGTAGACTCGTAACCACTCCTTCGTACTCGAGGGGCGAGCCAACTCCTCGTGTATAAGAAAGCGTACAGGGTTTTGTGAACAATTCCCACGCACTCACAACTTGACCCGAGTTCCTCAAAGCTGGAGATTCAAAATGGATGAAGCGGCCCCGCCGACGCACCATGTTCTCCGGCCCCATCATGTCGGAATTCTGACGGTCTTCATGCTCGCATTGAAGGAATATGAATCACGAAACCTGCCTTCACATTTCATGCTTCACATGTATCGCGTCTTATTGAACGAGATTTCCGAGGTGTGTCCATGTCGTTGGTGATTCAGACAAAAATGTTCATCCAACTAGGTTGCGCAACCCAAGTCGTG